>KZ805401.1:115316-134342 GCA_003073855.1 Periconia macrospinosa
GGTTGATTCGATTCTCTTTGATTGTTTTCTTGCGGCATTGCATGGTGTTATGGCTGACCTTTCGGATTCGGCGGTTCTTTCTTCGGCTTTTCAAAACATTCCCCCTTCACACGATTAGACATCTGCACACGCAGCATCTTGTGCAGTGGTGCAAGTAGGCGCTCTGACGCCAGACTAATATGTGTTTTCATGACATGGTCGGGATTTGCACCATCGAGTACCTTGTTCTCTTCCTCTTCTCTTCTCAGTATTGGTACGATTATCTTGCGGTTCGAACGGCGATGGTGCGGTGGAGGTTGCTTTCGAGATTGAAAATTATACGTGCGGGGGGTTGCTGCCTATGTGGGGTTGGCTTTTGGGAACGGGCGTGCGTGGGTGCAACCGGTGTCACGCGCGCGAGGGAGGCTCCAACGGGCGGCCGATGAGATGCCTGAGCTTCCTCGATGATTATGTCTTTATTTGCGGTTTATCGTGGGTTTACTGCTCGGGGATCCGTGCGGTATGGTCGATGGTCTCCACCGTCATGATCATAGTAATGCAAACACGATAACATGTATATTGCTCCATGCTTGTGTGCCGTGACTGATAGTGATGGTTATTTGCGTGTGACGAAGTGGTGTGTGTGACTTGAGTGAAGGCGTAAGGTTTGTCTAAGGCAAGGTCAGCCAATCACATCTAACCATTTCCTTCATGAAGAGGAAAAGAAGAGACACCAAACCAATTCACCGTACCGCCTTCTCCCCCTCCACCCCCTCAAAAGGGGAAAATCCGGGGTAAAAAGAAACAAGGAGCGGGGTGGTGATATGCGTGCGCGTGGAAAAGTCCAAGTCCCGGGTTCTTCTGGCGTTTCGTTACGTATATGTATGCTCCGCCCTTCATTCGTTTTCGCCCCCTTCCCCTTCCAAAAAAGCCCTCATATACTCTCTTGTATAATATGTATACAGTCGGAATGCGTGTATGTGTGTGTGTGTGGTTAATATCGCATATTGGCAATATAATTATACTATAGTATAGTATAGTATAGTATATTCCTCCTTTGCCGAGGCCGGTTCAGGGTCCCGAGTCGAGATGAGATGATGACGACGACGACGACGACGACGAAGAACGGCATGACCAACGAAGTTTTTGGCACGCTTTCTTTCTCCCGCCGGGAAGAAGTCGGGCAGGCGGTTTTCCTTTTGTGTGGCTGGTTGGGCAACGTTTTTTTACGTAGGTACGTTAGGTTACGTTATGTTGTGAGTTGGTGGTTTAGTTATGGAGTGGTTCCTTTTTTTGGGCGGGGGGGAAGGTTCATTGGGGGGAAATATGAAGGTAGAGGTGAAGGTCTGGATATTGTGGTGAATTTGGGGGAGGGGGATTTTTTTCGGATCGGATCCGGGGGGAGGTCTGGAGGTGTGTGTGGGAGGTCTCCGTTCCGGAAATGGATGGTTGGTTGGTTATTCCCGCGTTTGGATTTCACGCTCATGTTCGTTTTTTTTTGGTGTGCTGGTTTGTCGAGTCGTGTCGTAGGTGCGTGCGGAAAGTGTATGTAGTGTGCGTTGTCGGTTTTGTGGGGGCGGGAGGGATGGGGGAGGACGAAGACTTTTTGCTAATAAAAAAAAGAAAAGGGAAGGGAAGGGAAGGGCGGAAAGTTGCAACATTTTAAGCAGGTAAGGTATGTAGGTTACCTAGGTTTTGAGGGTTGAGGGTGAGTGATTCGTAGAACCACAGCCACGACAACACTAGCTATCTTGGTATTAGCGAATTATGTTTTCCCCGAATAATGGTGTGAGCACGGGGTCATTGTTCGTACATGGGCAAAGAAAGGAAGGGAGCGGGAAAAGAGCCGGGAGTTACCTATCAGGATGTGGTGCCGTTTGCGTGGATACATGCGTACACGTAGGTGGGTGGGTGGGTGTTCGTGGAACGTACACACACACACACGTACGTACGTGTGCGACGTTTTTTAAGGGTCGGGGGAGATTGTAAAGAAGAGTGGAGATATGAACGATACATGTGTATACGTACTTGGAAGGTGAAATAAAAGGGTAAGGAATAAGATAGTCGCGAGCTTTTTCACCGCTCCGACTTTATCGATTAACGGGTTCGGTTTTGCGGTGTGTTTATGACTGGCTTGCCATGATTTGGGGGGTACATGGCTTGGTGTGATGGTATGCTGGAGGAAGAAAGAAGGAGGTCGCGTTTGATTGAAAGAATGAATAAGAGTAGGTAGGTGGGCGGGGGTTGGGTGGCGGCGCCGAGCGAGCGGCTGCGTGTGACTGATTTTTGTTTTTGATCATCTGTGTACATGACCATTCTTTTCCCCTTATCCATTCCTGGAAACAGAAATTCATAAAAAAAGGAGGCGTTGTGAAGAAGGGGGAGAAAAATCACGCGTAGAACTAGAAGGAGAAAGAGAAGGGGAGGGGGGAATAAAGAATGAGGCGGAGGGGCGTGTTTGTGAAGAGTGAGGTTATTTAGAGTTTCGCCTCCGCTGTCTGTGTGATGGCGTCTGTCTCGTCACGCACGATCCGCACCGCATGCGCGTGCCATTTGCATCGATTGGGATCGGTACAAACATCCAGCTCTGCGGAGGAATGTTGAGGACAGAAAGGGGGCGCGCGAACGGATGGAGCCCAGGGCAACACCAACCTCTCTCCCCCTCCCCTCACCCGATCCTTCGTTGAGAAGCATGTGGTTTATTTTGACTAATTTAAAAACTCGAAATTGTAATAAATGGTTGGGGCAAAGACCAAATGAGCTGCGAACGATTGAATACATTCGCCGTCGAGGCGTGTTTCAAAAGTGAGTGAGTATTTGACATTAATCATTAAGTAGTGGAGGCTAGGCTATGCTAATGGGTACATGATACATGTTTTGGTATGTACAGCGTCAATGAAATAAGCCTGATGGTGCAGGTGTGTGATGTGTGGTACGGTCCACTGCCGACAACGCACTGCCGCTGCGGTTGTGCAATCTTATCCCCTAGATTGGAGCGTTCTCCTCTATCTGTGTTACAGTGAATTTTGAGAGTACTCTCCCTACGCCACCCAACTGGTTGTCCTGAATGCTATTTAGGGCGCAGTTCCTCGAGCCAACCCCCAGGCAATTGCATTCTAGGACAGGCTGGACTGTCTTTATTTAAAAAGTCGCAGTCCATGATATAGAAGCCCGGATTTTCCATCCTCATCGGGACAGAAATGCATCATTTCGTAGCCGCGCAAGGGAGATAACTCCGCAGACTAGCGTGTCGAGATATTTATGTTTCCAACTGTCATCGGTGTGCAAATTCATCCAGCTTCAAATCGATATTCGTATGGTGTTTCGCCTTCTGCAGGATCCGTCCTTAATCGAATGACCGACCCTTGTGACCGCAGTGAACTCGAACTCGACTGGGGTAAAATAGTTGATGGACTCCTCTGAACAGTGTTCCTTCTAACAGATCCTTGCTCCGAGGCTGCAGATTGGCCCGACGGTGTGCGGAAAAGACCGTGACTGCTGACCGCTGAATTCGTACCCAATGACAATTCACTGCGCGCAGTTTGTGGACTTCCAGTGCCATTGAAGGAGAAGTCAGACAGTCTATCTATCATGGGTGTTGTATAAGGCGGATCGGCATGCGAAGAGTTGTACGAAGGAGTGGAAGAAGAAGAGAAGGAGGTTATGGTTGAAGGGGCTAGGCTTCGGGTATCGGAATCGTAATAAGGTTCAGCTCGTGCCGCTTCGATGACAGAAACATCGAGTTCCGTCATACCATTCAGAATCTCAGCAAACACATCCATGATCTCCCTAAAATCTGTCTCGCCCAAAGAATAGGTCGAAAATCGCGCGTGTTCGTATAAAGATAAGAAACGTAGACCCAGGCTTGGGGGGTTCAGCAGCCCGAAAGAGGAGAGTCGAGCCAGATATTCTCTCAAGCCCATAGTGCGTGGACGTTGAAGGAGGCTCACAATCCTCGCATCGGGTAGCATAGGTGTGTCTCCAACATGGTGCGCGTGCCCTTCTACGGCAGGATCTGGCGGCGCGAGGGACACGGCTTTTGCCTCGATGAGGTTGGGGAGCTCTTTGACAACATCGTTATAGTGTAGATTCGGAAGATCGGGGCTGGCTGGTGATGCCCATCCAGGATGCGATACATGACCCCATGGCAGGCATTTGGTCGATATGGGGATTATCGTCGGGGGATGCGCCTGCCTTTTCTTATGGTGACCCTTCTCTTGTGTTATTGTCTTGGTATCCGCCTCTCCCTCGGTGCACGATCCAATCTCCCCTCTGATGTCCCTCGGCCTGCTGTCCCATGCGACAACTGCACTCCTCCGTAATGCCTTCACGATCATCCTCCTGACCAAGGTGCCCACCTCCCCATCTTCTATTGGCAAATACGGTTTAGGGATGGCTGCTAGTACACTGCGATTCGTATAGAGCCTGGTCGAGTAAATCAGAAGGATGATGGCGATCGTGAGGACGTAGACACCGCCAATGACGAATATCTTCTGGATTGCATTGGTTCTGACGGACTGATATATTGTATCGGCGGGAGAGATGGCGAGGAGGATGATCAGGATTATGAACAGAACGGTGTAGGTTGTGCTGTACCATATTCGGAAGAGGGTTGGTATGCGCATTATTATATATTACATGGCTGAGGATGGGTGGTGGTGTTTACAGAGGACGGGAGCGTCATTGGGAGAGTGTTTGGAGTCGGGGATGCCAAGAAGGACCGACCCGCTTCGATAGCAGATTAGATTAGCGTGGACTCATGGGGCCGGATTCAATCAAACCACCGTCGCTCCAGGGGTTTTCAACTATTCCATCCATTCCCCATCAACGTTACAATATCAAGCAAGCAACTGCTGAAACAAAGTATTTCTATAGGAATTCTCGAGCGCACTAGCGCATGTCTATCTGCTCATAATGAACAATGCTTGATTTGTGCTTCGGAACTGGTGATTCGTCGTTTATAAAGGGACCCTCATCTTGCTTACGAGCGGACGGCGCTGAACATGGCATAGGAATACGATCATTTCCGCTACAATGCTTGACCAGGACCGCTACCTTCCTCTCGAAGATTCAGCCCCTCCAGCAAACCTTGTCTTCTCATCTCAACTCCCATGCCATGCTGTTGCCTTGCTGTCACCCCCTTGTCATCGCGGCATCGCCCCCTTTACGTTCAAATAAGGCCCTCATCATTCCTTCTCGCTATTGACCCACGTGCCCGGCTTGAAGCGCCGAAGATGGCACGCCGATCTCAAATCTCACCTCATATGGCACGTCTCAGCCCTGTGAACTCCTCGTGCCGGGGGGCCGAAGCTGAAGCTCACTTTCCGAGAGAGATCCCAATGCAGCAATTCAGCGAAGTGAATCGTAGGCGGAGAACAAAAAGACTCTCTATGAAATACAGAGATTGCAGCATTTATCAGTTTCCAATTGTATTATGCCCAGCTGACGTTTTCGCCCCTCTACCAGAGTATCCTCATCGACACAAAAGCCGCCTGTACCCTGGCACACAACATCTCCTACGCCGCCTCGGTTACTCTAAATAACTTTTCGGGTGAAGCAGCCCGCCGATTGGTGCCCTGAGTTGCGAGGAGGCAGTGATGGGTTCCACTGTTATGGTCTTCGCAAGCAAAGCTGAGAATATCAATGAACCGGTGGGGCGTATTGGGGCCAAATATTGTCTTCATCGGGAGTGTGGCACGGGTATAGGGACCATTCTGAGCGACCCCAAGCCTTTCAGTAGTCATTTGACCCTTGTGCTAAATGTTTTCGATGCTACGCCCTACAATTGTGTTGGATACTGTAGCATGTGCCTATTTTGTACAAAAATAACTTACTGTTGAGCCTGGGCAAGTGAATACATAAGGAGAACAAAGTCCGAATACCGTTCCATCCAACAGGTGTAGAAACAACCACATCGCACAGACTGCTCAATACTTACACAAAATGTCGCTTACAGCTCCTTATACCAATGCCATGCGCATTGGGCAAGGTTTCAACACTTATACACAAGAAATTCGCCTTGATAACGCCGTAAGGGTTGGGCCAGCCTTGCCTCCTCCTAAAGCGGACGAAAACCTTGGAAACCCAACCACCAAATCCCCGCCCTCACCACCAGTCACTCCAGGTACTGCCGCACAGAACGACTCTCGTGAGATCCCCGCTCTCGCCATCAATGGCCAGCAAGAAACAGCGCCAGCGGTTCAACGGTCAGTCACACCAACATCAGAACTGGGTACAGCACTGGATGTCGTATCGGCACCTACAGGAGAGTTGCCTTTTGAGATCAAGGGACCTGCTCCCACTACCAGTCAAAGTGTAACATACTCGACGAGAGCCATCGAAAATGTGTCTGATATCATGGACGCTCTTAACATATCAACCTCCATGAGTATCAAATACGGAACGATACATGGCAATGGAAACGCGTCTTTTGTCAACGAGAATAAGGTGCTCGAGAGCGAACTCAACTATGTCGTCAGTGTCATGGTCAACAATGACGCTCGAGCCATCAAGAAAGACATGGAATTCCAAGACATACCTGGTCTTCCACTGGATCGGTTTACAGAAGTATATGGCGACTCTTTCATCTCCGGGTTCATGGAGGGCGGAGAGTTCAACGCAATCATCTCGGTCAAGCTGACTGACAAGAGTAAGTACCGGTCCGTTAAGCAAGCAGTCGACGTTCAGCTAGCTGTCGGACCGCCAACACTGGAGATTGGCGCCAGTGAGGCGGTATCCAAAGAGCACAGCGAAGCACTGCGCAACACTGAGATTTCCATCTCCGTGAATTGGGTCGGAGGCGGTGAAATCAAACGACCTCAAGTCCCTTGGACGATCCCAAGCGTCGTTGCTGTAGCAAACGCTTTCCCATCCATGGTAGCACGTTCATCTGCACGAACGCAGGCTATTCTTACTCGCTACACGTCATTGAGGTCGTTTCAGACCTGGAAATGGGCACGACTACTTGAGCAGCGAGACATTTGGGAGAAAGACCCCCGTAATCAGAAAGGCGGAGAGCACAACAAGGATGGTCACGCCAAATACGAAGAGCCTATCATCATTCTCAATTACGTTCCTTGCTCGCTGTACACTGCCGAGCTTTTCGATGCGCTCATGAAGTACAAGAAGCTGTGGAAACACATTGGGGACATACTACAAAATCCGTCTCAGTATAAGTTACGCCCGGGTTTGGATGGAAAGCCCACAACGGCAATACAGAAAACTCCTTCTAAGGTGGATGTAAAGAACCTCTCACCGTTGCTAACGAGGGATCCCGCAAAGAAATCCTCGGCAAGTGCTACAGTATCTGAGGCTGGGTCACCGTGTGATGACGGTACCGATGCGCTCGGAATTGAGCGTGCTATTACGTTCCAAGTCGAAGAAGGCGCTGTCGGATGGAACCTGACTGAGAACAGTAAGTGATAGCACATCGAGATATATCCATTTAACTTTTACTAACCATGTACGCGCTGGTAGATTTGCGGCGAGACCCTATCCCACCGGAGCCAGTAGCCTTGAATGAAGCCCGTCTGCTGTGTCGTGAAGCCATGACTCTGATCACTGAAGAGGTACATCACAACACCCACTTGATAATAGAAACCATACTAACTAAATATCTAAGGCATCTCGCCTTGTAGACCACCCACACCTAGCGTACGCACAATTCTCTCCAACAACTAAATCCACGCGTATGAAACGTCCCAACTATGCCTACCCCGAGGTCCTCGCTCAGCGCCTCCCCATACCAATCCATAACGACATCCTCTCCGACCTTTCCACCGATGGTGCGTACCTCAAGACAATCGCCTACGCGCGGTCAGGTGAAGACAGCATCTGGTTTGAGCCCGACATGGTCGGCGACCCCAAAGCCAGCGAAGCCGACTTCAAAGAGAAGTTCGGCTACGGAGGAAAGTACGAAGATTTCAGCACATTGGAATTCACAGAGCCCAGGGGAAGCAAAGGTGCGAACCCGCTACGCCGAATCGCCCTGCACAAGTACGAGGTCTCATTTTTCAAAAGCATCATCGCGTCGGCGCATCTCAAAGGCGCAGAGAACGCAATCGGAGCGCTTGGTCTCGCGTTCACGCATGCTGCCCCCGCCGATGAGGAGGCTCGTTCGGACGGCTGCACCCATCACCTTGGAGATCCGCACTTCCACCCCAAACCAGTTGAGAATATCGATTTCAAGGCCCTCGATCTCCGCAACGTCGACATTACGAAGGTGGAGATAGCGTATGTGCCGGGCTCGGGGTACATTTCGGGCGTCACCTTCTACGACCAGGTAAATGGACAAGAGACAAAGAGGCTGTCATGGAGACAATGGGAAGGGAAAGAGCCGCAAGGACTGGTCAGAGTCGTCAACGAACCACCTGAGAGAGGTGATGGAACTGTGTGGCGTTTCGTTGGACTTGCTGGAAGTTGGGTTGACACTATGGGGAAGGGCCATTTGCTCGCAAGAGTCAGCGGAATCTGGAAGAAGGATGGGGAGTAGAGCGAGTGGGAGGCAAGCGATATGCGAGAGGCAAGCGATATGCGAGAGGCAAGCGATATGCGAGAGGCGGTAATCTAATGATATCCCGTGTGGTTTTACCCTGGCGTTGGTGTAGGAATATATCTAGATATTGAATTTATGTACTAGTACATCATAACATGTTTGCCGTCCGCACCAAGACTGTGCAGAAAAGTAACGTTTGCGCCATGTAGAAGTCATTGAACATACTACAAGGTAGGAGATAGTGTTTGTCAGGTCTTCCTAAGGTTGCTCCGTCCCGATCCACGAACGGGTAAACATGAGGCCATCCCAACTTATCCAAAATCGACCTCTCGATCCGAAGTACGTGCCTCCAGGCGCACTGAACGCGTAATATGCATAGCCCCTTAGGAGCATGGGTTTGTTAGCCCCCATCAACTCCGGCAGAAATGCGCGAAAATCCTTCCGCGGCGTAGCAAACCCATTTTGGTATACTTGAAGTAGCTGAGAGCTAGATCATCCACAAAATTTTTTTTCTGGGTAAACTTATCTTGGTATACAATAATGCATGAAAATTGAGGGACATGGATCCAAAAATCTGAGGATTTTGCGATCGGCCCCACTCGGGATTTTCGGGTCGGAGAACTTCAGGTGCTTTCAAGCATACAGTGATCGACGGCTAGAGATAAGATACATTCTTCATTCCTAATTAGGAAGGTTGACGATATAAATCTAGTCACGTGAGGTTCTACCATCTGCAATGCACATGCAGGAAAACATATGCGTTCGGCGATGGTTACGAGTACAAATGCGAACCAAATTGTATATAATTAGATCATATTATGTGTATGCATATGACATACCAGCCCTTCATCCTTATCTCAAGTGTTCAACTGGCATGCTCACACTCAACGGTGTGTACGTAAGTTTACGAGTCCCGCGTATGCACTTGCAACTCGGGTCTCGCGAGAGACCCATTTTGATGCGGAGGAAGAGACATTCTGCATTAGGAAACAGTTAGTATTCAAAAGCAGACACAACGTTACGTCTCCATCGTGCATCCCCGCCTCTCACAAGCCTCCAACTTCGGTCCAGGATAACCATTCACATCCATAGAACCACCTGCCGCGTGCAAGGCATCCGTGAGGCAGTTTCACTTAGTTCATAGTCAAACCAACCCAAACTTGAAGAACTAAACAAAAAAACGTAAGTACGTATACGAATATCCAACCTCAACCAGATACTACAGCAAGGTCCCCTAGACAATAGGATGGAGAAGAGGCGCAGCTTTTGAGAACTAGGATAACTAGAAAGAACAAGGTACTATTGACGGAAAGAATTGACGAATCCTCCCCTTGTTCTACAAGGGAGTTGACTAAGGTTGAACATGGGGAATCTTGTATGAGAGCATAATGTTTTTGTATAGAAAGAACCAATCATATACCCTTTGTCCGTCGATGGTACACTATCTTACGTAGCGCGTCGACTATTAGTCCCTCTAGCTTCTTGACATGGGAACCCGTGCCATTCCACCTATTCAAGGGTTCATGTACGTGATGTAGCTCCTCGGGATTTTTCCTTATGCATCTTTTTTTACACTAGCTGCTTGTGTATAATCGTAACGGGTAAAAAGACCCTGAATTTCCTCCCACAAAAATAAACCGCCGGATTTGCCGATACATGGCCCTGGTACAACCTCGTACAAACTGTTGGAAATCACTGCAATATGAAGTATTTTTTTTTTCTTTTTTATATATAATTTCTAAGATAATTAGGACATTGATAAGGCTGTTTGAATATTTATAATACGTAGAAGTTTCTTTATTTTAATAATATTGGGCTAAATACTCTATGAGCTTCCTGGATACCTGGCTCAAAAATCCGAAGAATTATTTTTTGGAAGAGATTTCTTACCCATGTGTTTCGTAGGATGAGCGCTAGAGGCGGTTTAGTTCCCAATGCGGAAAAGTTGTGCTCAAGGCGAACTTCAAGGCTTCCCTCGTGAACTCTACACCTCCTTTGGAATTCGAACCATATACCATTTTGAGATGAAGTGGATCTGGTTGTTGGTAGAGTAGGAGGATGTTCCTAGCTTGTTTTGTTGTATTTGTTCAGTGGCGGACCAATCGGAATGGTCGGCGTGCTAGTTTAAAAGTGATAGAGTAACTCGTATCCGGAGTATTAGACTTACGGGTTGTTTCTTGCTAATAATTTATTGCCCAACCCAAAGGTCTTGTTGTATAGAGGTGCATTTTCCATAATAGAGTAGAAAATAGTGCAATGTTTCACAGTGCTCACAGTTGGCCCCCAATAAGCGTTATGCAATTCATTTCCGACCAATTACCTGAGACCAAAATCGTCATTCAGGGACGGTGACGGTTTTTTGGTACACGCGCGAGATAGTTTCAGCTTACCCTAAAGCTGGAGCGCTCTTCACTCCGCCATTCATTATACCATGCGCCTATTATGCGTTTCAGTCGCACATAGCTGAAGATGCAGAAGGCCTGAATGGTCCACCTATCGTGTTCGCTCACCGCTCACTGCAACGTGATCGGTTCAAGTATGGGAAGAATTTGAATCGTAGCCGTATACCACGGGTCGACCATAACTAGTTTGACAGGCTATGGAGCGAGGCGTTTTCGACCATACATGAATCAGACCATACAGTTACGATTCATTTTCAATTTAGATGACAGTGCGGGAAAGATTGACTCGCGTACGTGGACGATCAGGGCGGGGCGCGCGCTGAATTACGAACCGTGAACGAGATTGTTCACGTCTTCTTTTGCCAGCGCAGAACAGCATTCCCGTACACTAGTAAATCTGGAGCGCTGGAGATGGTCAGCCTGGACATCTAGAGTACGTAACAAGAGGGAAGAGCCTAAACGTCAGAGGGAGGGCTGTGCTCTGTACACTATACTCAGCTGGTGAACGCTAGATCGGTATAGTATATGCGGCATTGTACAGTACACCTCACTGCCTCATGGTGCGCCCGAACCCCTTAACTTACTAAAAGATGTGGAGAGGCGGCTTTGGGGTCTCCAATGTCCATACCTCTTCGGTAAGCTCAGGTACAAGCTTATTGGGCTAATGTCCCGACACAGCCTACTTGGATTCGCGACTACAGTAGTTAATGCCCTAGAATAGCGACCTGGACCCCGGACACGCAAAGCATGTCAGCCTTCGAACACAGCCATTATGAAACAGCCTGCAATGGCGAACATTTTTGTTACAAGGCTCGGGGCCCACGCTAAAATCCAACGCCTGGTATCCTAACGGAATAATCTAAAGGGAATTGGTCCACCCTCATTAAGCTGATCGCTCACCAGTGTGGTGCCGTCCAGGGTCTTGTGCATATATTCTCGCGTCCTGGGGACTAAGCCGGAATTTTCTGATCTAAAATCCTTTTCTTTTCGATATTGTCCTTGCAAGGGAGACTTTGACACCATGAGCATCGCCGATAACCCAAAAGAGTTAGTTGGCAAGAGTGTGGAGGAGTGGGGTGACGACGAATATTGGGAGATTCAATGTTATATATCGGGGGGAGGTTCTCAGAAGCATCGGTCGAGAAACTGCACAACGCGCATCCCAATGGCGCTCTTTATGCCTTCGAGATGGATAACATTCGTCCCGCAATGGGCCAGGACACAAGCTCGGCGGACAAAGAGATGGCACATCGTCCTTTTCATGTTCTTCTGGTTGAGCTTCTATTATTGCTTCCACCGGAGCCCACCACAACGGCACCCATCCTCCCAGGTCATGTGTCCCAACCAACCACCAAATCCTCCCATCGTACCTGAATTGGGTGGTGACTTCAACTGGAGAGTATTGGCGCACCGCTATCCCGTTCGGACTTTCGCGACACTACCGACGGGCAAGAGGAGACGGTTATCGCGAGTGCAGTATGAATTCGAACAGGAACAAGATTTGACGCATTCGCACAAGCTCGATACACAAAACTCGCGGCGAGAGGCGGTCAAAGAATCTTTCACGCGTTCCTGGCAGTCTTATAAGCAACATGCATGGGCCCAGGATGAGTTGCAGCCGGTATCCGGAAATTCAGTACAGACGTTAGGAGGATGGGGAGTAACTTTAGTGGACAGCGTCGACACACTCTGGATCATGGGCATGAAGGAAGAGTTTCGTGAAGCTGTAAATGCCATCAGCAAGATCGACTTCAAGCCGGAGTCCGTCGAGCTTAACTTGTTTGAAGTCAACATCCGATATCTTGGAGGCCTTTTGTCCGCTTACGATTTGACCGAATGCAAAGATTACAAGCTTCTAGAAAAAGCATTGGAGGTGGCAGATATGATTTACGCAAGCTTCGACACCACGAACCGAATGCCAGTGACGCGCTGGAATCCAGAGTGGGCAGCCAATGGCGTGCCGCAATCTCCTGCCCGTGAAGGCATTATCGCTGAAATGGCGTCTTTCAGCATGGAGTTTACTCGACTGTCGCAACTTACGGGTGATATGCGCTACTATGACGCCGTGAGCCGCATCACTGACATTCTCGATTCACAGCAGAGCGACACCAAGCTCCCAGGACTCTGGCCAGTGAACATCGATCTCCAGACACCCGATCTAACAAAAGACACACAGTTCAGTCTTGGAGCCCGCGCAGATTCAGCATACGAATACTTGGCCAAGACCTACCAGCTACTTCATGGCGTGGGATCGGCCGTTCAATATCAAATGATGTATGAGTTTGCCATGGACTCGGTAATCAAGCACCTTCTTTTCCGCCCGATGGTCCCCGACGAAGCCGATATTCTCATGCCCGGCGTTGCCCTCGCCCACGATGCACATTCGGTAGCGCTCGATCCGCAAGCTCAGCACCTATCCTGCTACGCTGGAGGCATGCTCGCTCTCGGTGGTCGCCTGGTGCAGAATGAGACGTATGTCGAGTATGGTCGCAAGGTGACGGATGGCTGCGTCTGGGCATATAGAAACGCTCCGAACGGCATCATGCCCGAGACCTCTACGATGACGGCGTGTCCATCCCACGATACGTGTGCGTACAACGGCTCGCTGGCGCAAGTGCATCCTGGATTTAAAGAAGTCTCTGATCCGCGTTATCTGCTCCGACCCGAAACTATCGAGTCCGTCTTTTACATGTATCGCATCACCGGCGATTCCGCATATCAGGACATCGCTTGGGACATGTTCCAGAAGATTGAGAGAATGACACGAACGAACCTAGCCAACGCTGGCATTGAGAACGTAATGGTGGGGAACAGTGCAAAAGAAGACAAGATGGAGTCTTACTGGCTCTCCGGAAGCTTAAAGTATTTCTACCTTATCTTCAGCCCGCCCGGAGAGATGAGCTTGGACGACTGGGTCTTCAATACTGAGGCGCATCCTTTCCGTTTGGAAGGAACGGTGCCAGAAAAGCAGCACTAGGTTGGAGTGTATGATGCATTCATTGGTGTTTCGTGACGAATGAGTTTGGCGCCGGCGTCCAGAGAATTGGCATTTGATACCCTCTTTTTTTCTTTCCGTAGCATGATGATTCACGACGTTAGAGCTAAGGCATTAGAGTAAATCCAATCGTTTTTACCTGATGATTCACTCCCCCATTCATCGGCTGGAATTGGGTGACGCAAGCGAACACG
The DNA here is from genome assembly GCA_003073855.1 of Periconia macrospinosa. Lineage (NCBI taxonomy): Eukaryota > Fungi > Ascomycota > Dothideomycetes > Pleosporales > Periconiaceae > Periconia > Periconia macrospinosa. The sequence continues at coordinate 129,381 of KZ805401.1, forward strand.
TGACAGGCAGACCATGCGAGTGATGATGTGCAAGAGAGTCACGATGTACCTTACTTTGCATTTGGCTTTTGATCATAGACGGATATATTTCTTCTATCGCGCCTCCTAAATCGACTGCTTTGACAAGTTTCTCAACCCCCATCAAGCCATCTCGCTGAACGCACAAGCGCCACCACACTCTTACGCCCCGCAATACGACCTCAGCAACTCAACCGGCAACTTCAACTTACTCGCCATCACCTCGCTCGCATCGCCTTTGCCGCAAAGATTTGATACGGGCATCGGGCCGCTCATTTTCTAACCATCACAGGAAAGCAAGTGGACCCTCTGACGCGGCTAGGGCGCGTTCCCCCTCTTCTAGCCCTTCTTCCCGCAGCTGTCCACGAGCTCGGCGGCGTGAAGTGTTCGACGTTGAGCGAGCTAGGCGCCGACTATTACCTGCTGCTTCTTTATCGCGAAATATAGAAAGCTCAGCATCTCCGGAATTCGCAAAGCGAATCTCATCATGTCCATAAAGTGAGTCTCTTGTTGTGTATTGTTGGCGGCATACATTTGTGCAGTCTGCCTGGGCCCTTGTCCTGCCTTACTACCCCGCGAACGCATCCCCAGAGCTCCAGAACGCCCACCTCAAGCTCGAAGGACCGATTACAACTCCCTCCATGGCTCTCTACCGCAAAAGCAGGGCCTTCAGCATGCCGAAGAACAAGTCTGACAAGAAGAACAGTTGGGTGATGCTCGCCGAGGGCGGTGGATACACGCCGCTGCCGGGAGAACAGACGTTGTACCAATCGCCCCCTCGAACCACCCTCTCGCTGCAAAGTAGCAACCGAAACCCACCCAGCCAAGCTTTTTCCAAACAGTGCAAGTCGGGCGTGGTCTATCTTACCAACAGACGGGTATGCTGTTGCTCTCAGATTTCTTCCCACCTGCGCTAGACATCTAACGGCTACATGCAGTTCATCTATTTACCCGTTGCTCCGAATGCAGATTTGCAGTCCTTCGCCGTCCCCATCCTCAACGTCTCAGATACTCGTGTAACAGCGCCCTGGTTTGGAGCCAACAAGTGGGAGGCCGTCATACAACCCGTCTATGGTGGGGGCATACCTCCACAGTTTGCGGAACTGGAACTGGTGATGGAGTTCAAGGAAGGGGGTGCGTTTGACTTTGCCAGCACATTTGACAGGTTAAAGGACCGGCTGCGTCAAGCTGTCGATGTAGCTGGCATGTCGGCTGGAGATGGAACAGAGACGGGCGATGGACGCGGTGGAGGGGCATTGTCGGGCGTCAATTTGACCAACGTACATCTCGAAGACCTACCCGCGTATGAGGATGCTAGAAGGGATACAAGAGTGCCAGATCCTCTGCCTAGTCCTCCAGCAGATAGAGGGAGTGTAGGCGCAGCATCAAACTCATCAGAACCGAACAGGTCGAGTCCAGTGTCAAGCCCGCACCAAGAGACATTCCAACCACCAAACGAACCACCACCAGGTTATGAGGAAGTGCAACAACGCAGCGTCGCAGATGAGTTGGAGAGGAGGCTTCGTAGTCCAAGTAACCTCGAGCGGTGAACGGACTTTTTTTTTTTTCTTTCCATTTCGGGTTTCAGAAGCATGGCGTTTTGGTGGCTAAACTTTGTAATCAGTCATGCGGGCAGTTCTCTTGGGTATTTCTGATCATCTGGATTGCTCCACTCGCTACGCGCCGCTATTATTTTAGGCCTAGGAAATCATCATCGGAAGGGCCGCCTAAGTAGCTAAACCTCTCTCGAGCACATGAAAGGCGGTCATGTTACCGGTATAACATTCTACAAGAGGTACTTGTAGAATTCCTGGACATGGTCTGGCATACTTGGTGGATGCTATCGTCTGTTATTCCTCGACCCGGGATCAGGTTCTGTGTCGTCTTGCACAGTCTGCGTTCATTTATTCTCTGGCCAAGCATTATGAGTAGAGCTGAAGAGTAAGTTATCCACACATGCGAATTTGACACTTTAGAAGTCATAGTTTCCAAAAGCGAAAAACATGTGAAGACCCTTTGAACGGTGCCACGCGCATGTGAAAAGCCGGGGTAATTTGAGCGCTAAGCTGTTTTGACCATTGCCTCGGTCGATGATGTCGTTCCAAGTCCGACTTTAAGAAAGACCGCGGCTTCTTACGTCGCATTGTCACAAACATACCTATTCTTCCTCTGTGATCTCTTTGACAGTTCATTTCACATTTACAGCATCTCATTATGGCAAATCAAACCGGACGCGGTCAGAAGGGTATGTTCTAAAATCCGTAAAACTCAGGTTGATGGATGACACGCTGACGTTTAATACCAGCCCAAGAGCGCCTTTCACAGGTTACCGACCACTTGAGCGGTCCTTCGAAATCTGGAAAGCAAGCTCTGCTCGAACAGCACCCTGACGATGTATGTTCACACGAATTTCTTCACAAGCACACCCAGAGCACTACGTTTTCAACTTGTATCAGACGGGTGGCGACGCAGTGCTGCGCCCTGTTATGCATCCTTCACCCCTCACAGATCCCTAGCTAACATACTGCCAGATCGTGGTAACCTGCGCTCTCCGCACTCCCATCACAAAAGGTGGCCGTGGTGGTTTCAAGGACACGCAAGCTGCCGATCTCCTCCATGGCGCATTCACCTCGCTCATCCAGCGATCCGGAATCGATCCTTCCCTCGTAGAAGACATCGCTGTCGGAACTGTGCTCGCTCCTGGAGGCGGTGCTACCGAGTTCCGTGCTGCCGCCCTCGCAGCAGGTTTCCCTGTCTCCGCCGCCGTCAAGTCCCTCAACCGACAGTGCAGCTCTGGTCTCCAGGCGTGTGTCGACATTGCGAACGCCATCCGCGCAGGCGTCATCGAGATTGGCATCGGCGCCGGCGCCGAGAGCATGAGCACACAATATGGACCCCAGGCTGTGACTGAGTTCAGTGAGTTGCTAGAAAACCACAAGACCGCGGCAGAGTGCAAGGTTCCCATGGGTGTCCTCTCCGAGAAAATGGCCAAGGAAAAGGGAATCTCCCGCGCGGAGCAGGATAAATTCGCCGCCTCTTCGTTCCACAAAGCCGTCGAGGCGCAGAAGAAGGGTCTCTTTGACGAGGAAATTGCGCCTCTGAAGGTCAAGTGGACAGACCCCAAGACGGACGAGGAAAAGACCATCACCGTCAGCAGAGATGATGGCGTCAGGGAGGGCATCACCCCGGAAAGCTTGTCCAAGATCAAGGCCGCCTTCGCCAAAGACGGTTCCATCCACGCAGGCAATGCGTCGCAAATCTCCGATGGCGCGGCGGCCGTTCTGCTCATGAAGCGCAGCACCGCTCAGCGCCTCGGCCAAAAGATCGTAGGCAAGTTTGTGCAAGCCTCCATCGTCGGCGTCCCGCCGCTGCTCATGGGTGTGGGCCCCGCAGCCGCCATCCCCGTCGTGCTCAAAAAGACCGGCCTGAACAAGGACGACGTCGACATTTGGGAGATCAACGAGGCTTTTGCCAGCCAGTGCTTGTACTGCATCAACGAGCTCGGCATAGATGTCAAGAAGGTGAACCCCAAGGGTGGCGCGATTGCCTTTGGACACCCGCTCGGCGTGACGGGCGCCAGGCAGGTCAGCACGCTGCTCACGGAGCTGAAGAGGACGGGTCAGAAGATTGGCGTGACTAGCATGTGCATTGGAACGGGTATGGGCATGGCTGCTGTTTGGGTCGCCGAGTAGTTGTATCTATCATGTGTGTGTCTTTTCTGGGTACATGTACATTGTATGACTAGCAAAAATTAAAACCTTCATGATGTTATGCAATGTCTTTTTGCTAGATGTAATGCGCCGTACTTGTACGTCCCTGCGTCCATATCCGCTCACCCATGGCTCAGGCGTCATCTTCGAATGCGAACGAACTTCATTGTTGTACACACACACCAAAAAAATCATATGTGAAACCCAAAAACCAAACCTTCGAGCCATCGAAATTTACAAAACACCTGTGCATATGTAGATTCTTTAGCCAAGTTAAATCAACTAAAATGCAAGCAAACGAACAACATACACAGTAAAACGTAGACTGTAGATCAGCCGAAGTTCCCCATTCGCTCAAGCCCCACGCCTCAACACGAAATCGGGACACCTTTCCCTTTCTCTCTTTACACAGCCCCCGCCATTCCAACCCCAAAACAACGCGTCATGCGTCATCCGCAACACCCCACCGCCCTTCAGTCTCCAACTATATATATCTTATTTGTCGCGATACTCTCATCAAACACAGCAAATGGCTTCATGGTCTAGTGGTATGATTCCTGCTTTGTAAGTTCTTCACAGCAATCAAATTTGAGAATCAAAACAGTTTTCTAACAGTGCAATCACAGGGGTTCACAGCTCAAACTTGCAGGAGGCCCCGCGTTCGAATCGCGGTGGAGCCCTTCTTCATAAGATTATTTTTTGTTGTTTTTTGGTGATACTTTTTTTTTTTTTGAGGGGTGGGTGTGGATGTGAGTGTGTGTGGGGGGAGGGGGAACGAACGGGCGGGGGTTGATGGGGGGCCGAGGTAGCATGTGTGTGGGTGGGTGAGGCGGAGCCAGGCTTCAACTGAACTTCGACGGGGGTTTTTTTGAATAGGAATTTTTTTAATGGGGAAGAAAGGAAAAGGTTAGCTTAGGTGATTGCGTGGAAAAAATGTGTTAGGGTTAGAAGGATGGGTTCGATGGTTTCAACAATCCTTAATTTTTTTTTACCCCCTTCCAACGGACGGAGGAGACGCGCAACTCTTTCTCACACGATAGAGTTAGGCTTCCGACGGTACATTGTTAGTCTAGTAGGCACGTAGGCTAGGGCTAGTTAACTACCTAAGTTAGTCGCTATCTACGTCTCTGGTTTCAACATGTAACTACGTAGGTACGTACATACATACCCTACAAAGAACTCTCCAGACATTTCAACCCCCCCTATCAACAACCAAAAAAAAAAAAAAAAAAAA
>KZ805402.1:0-42835 GCA_003073855.1 Periconia macrospinosa
GAAGAGGAGGAGGAGGAGGAAGAGGAGGAGGAGGAGGAAGAGGAGGAGGAGGATTGAAAAAGTCGTTGGAGATATGCGGACCAAGAAAAACGCCCACACCACACACACACACGCACGCGCGCGCGCACGCGTGGAATGAGAAGAATCGATGTGTTAAAGTAGGTGGCGTGCGTCCCGTCCCGATTCCGATTCCGTTAGATAAAAGTAACCGGTCTCCTCCTGGGCCACGTCGTCGCGCCTTCTCTCCTCGACGACGATGCCAACAACGACGACGACCGGACGGGGACCTCGACGGCGCCCTCGGACGACGACAACGGCGACGGCAGCAGCGATTCCCTAACCCTGGCACCAAAAAGTCAGCCCCCAACACGACAACAGCCGGGACAAGCATCAGTGGTACCGCGGCGGGCTGCCTCCAGGGACGCCATTCGGCGCGCCATTCCCACCACCTCCTCCTCCTCCCTGCTGCGCACCTCCACCTCCACTTTGGCGGTAATCGACCTCTCTCCGCATGAGCTCCAGCGTCTCGGGGAAATACGGCTTGACGCCAAACGTAACGAGATACTGCGCCGTCTTCTCGATGCGCTTAATCTCGCGGCCGACATTCCACTCCTCGCCCTCGCCGAAGCGGCGCCCCACGACCTCGACCATGGCGGCGTCGAGGCGGCCGTAGAAGTCGCGGCGCGCGGCAATGTCGGACTCGTCGCCCGAATCGAGGCCGCCGTGCGAGTTGAGGTTGCCGCCGAGCTTGAGCACGAGGTCGAAGGCGTGGCGCGGGCCCGAGGGGAGCAGCGACAGGCGCTGGATGTCGGGCAGGAACTTGAGCATGGCCGACGCAAAGTGCGCCGACGAAATCGAGTCGTTGAGGTCGTCTTGCAGCCGGTGCAGGTCAAAGTTTACGATTGTGATTTTGCGGTCGAGTTGCGCGTTGAGCGTTATGGCTGCGTCTGGTGTTGTCGTGTCCATGATTTTGGCGATGGTGGGGGGGACGTCTAGAAGAGAGAGAGAGAGAGATATGTTAGCTGAGTGTTACGCGGGAGGGAGTGGAATGCCAAAAACGACGTACCAGGACGCAACCCTCTCTTGTCGATCCAAGCATGTACCTCTGCGCGCTGCTGCTCCAACTGCTCGACCCACGCCTGCATGTCCGCCAGCTGGCTCTCGAGCTGCTCAATCTTGTCGGTGTACGGCCGCACGGCCTGGTTAAACGCCTGGGCGAGCAAATCCGGCATGGGTTCCGTCTTGTTGCCGGCCGGGTTCATCAAGCCAGGCTGACCGAGGTTCGCAGCACTCGACATGCCACTATTAATCGCAGCACCTCTCATGTACTGCTCCTCGCGTGGTGGATGCTGTTGCTGTAGAGCCGCCACATGCTGAGCATGTTGTTGCTGTTGTTGCTGTTGTTGCTGCTGTTGTTGTTGGCGAAACATAACGTCGTCGTCGCTGGGAGACGGGTGGTCGACGTGTTGTTGGTGTTTGGAGACGGAGTCGGCGCGGCTCGAGTCGGGACGCTGCTTCTCGTAGTCGTCGTTGGAGAGGGAGCGCGAGGGGGCGGCGTCGTGTTCAATGTACGAGTTGGCGCGGGAGCGGCGTTTGGGGAAGAAGCCCATAGTCGAGAGAAAGGGGAAGAAGGAGAAAAGAAGGGAAGAAGAAGAAGAAGAATGGTCGACGGTGCGTGGGGATGCGTCGGTCGCGCGGCGCCGCTCGGGTTATTAAACGCAGGCTGGCTGTTGGTCGTCCTATCGGCGTTGGGGGGGATGTGGATGGGAAAAGCTTGGGCGTGCGATAAACAAGAGGGATTGGCCTCTTCTAGATGGCGTGTGGCTGGTCAAGTGAACCGAAAGGTAATAAGAAAAAAAGGTAGGTGTGTGATGTTCTTGATTTAATGGGGAGGTGGGGGGAAAAAGAGAGGGCTGGGAAAAAGACGATGATGATGATGATTATGACATTAATAGACAGTGTTTAGAAAGAAGAAGAGGCTGGGGGGTGGTGGGGGAGGGGGATTTTAATTATTCCATGTCTTGAACTGCTTACCTTGGACTAACTGACTACATACTTACACCGCAGCGGAGGCGGAGAAGCCCACCCTGGCATCCTGGTTACTTAATACCTATCATGCTGCAGTGCACCCGACAAGAAAAAAGAAAAGAAAAACACGCCAAAAGCTGCACTCAACTAGCTTTGCATCAACTTTCTCCCAGGTCTATCCTATCCTTATTCCAATTCAATCCCTGCAAACGACGGGGGGTGAACTCTGTTTGTTGGGGCGGGGGTAAGGTCGAGATCAAATCTGTGCTCCCTCCCGGCTCCAACCACCGGAAAACAAACAATCGTCTTTCTTTACCAGCCACACACAATAATAATACTGATGTCGACGACTTCCAATGACACACACGACTTTCCCGAACCAACTGCCCCCCCTTCCCCCTCTTGACTCGGGATAAGGGACGTTTTTTTAATTTGCTTTCCCCGTATTTTTGGTGCCCGTTCCGTTCCCAACTTTTGTCCGTTGTGGGTAAATGCCGCCCGCGCGCAGCACACAAAAAAAGTCTACGAACGAGACCGTTGAAACTGCTATCCCCTGCCCCCCACCCACCTCATTCCGTTTTTTTTACAGATGAATGCAACGCTTTCTTCTCCGCCACGCTCTTGGAAGTAGACGCCTCGCCATTCGACTCCGCTTTGTCTCTTTTGCCGTCATTGTCCAGCGGGACGCGACCGACGATGCTTTCGCTGACCAGCTCTAACCCCGCCACAAACACGCCCAGCAGACTGGCAATCACAAAGTGACTGATGGTCGTTCCAATGTCCAGCCAGCTGCCTTCGTCCTTGACCATGTAGAAGAAGCTGAGCGTCATGACGTCGCTGACGGCCATGACCACCATGAACAGCGCCGACGGCGCCACCCCCAGCCGCTGGTTCAGCAGTCCAAAGTTGGCCGACAGCGCTGCAAACGGCACCATGAGCTTGAGGACGAGGAGCGCCCCTTGCGAGAACGGGTCGAAGACGGGCACCAGCCGGTACACGGCGTCCAGCGAGAAGGACGATACCGATGCGATGTTGCTGGCGCTGAAGAATGCCGACTGCACAAAGAAGAAGAAGAAGAGCGCGATTCGTGCGTCCGCCAACGTCAATGATCGATAGTCGCCCTTTTCCATCGCCTTGAGCCTGTCGCCGGCTGCCGCCACGGCTGCTTTGACGCCGTCTTTGGCACTGACGCCGTCTGGTTGGGACCCCTTGGTCTTGTGTAGGTACACGCTGTGCTCCAGTCGCATCCAGCTGAAGAGGCACATGCAGAAGGCAAAGTAAAACAGCCCCTCGTACGAGATGGTGAGGATGATGAAGGTCGGCGCAAATTGGAGAAACGTCGCCGTGAGTCGGTGCAGATAGTGCCTGTCCGCCTGTCCACTGTACCCCAAAGGAAGCACCAAGGATGCCACTGTTTCCGTCAGTAATCATCTGTAGCTGGGCACCTGTCTCACTCACCGAGCGTGAACCAGCCCACGTAGATGTTTCCGCTGCCCAAACCCTGCCTTGCCTGGAGCGTGATCACACTGGACCGCGTGACGATGACGGCCAGTAGAACCAGTCCCAGCTGACATCCAAATACAATCTGCGAGGGAACGTCTTGTCCTGCAGGAGAAGCGTTGTCGTTGGATGACTCGTCTTCTGCTGTAATTTTCTTCTCAAACAAGAGGTAAACCAATCCAACTGCAAACATGAGCACGCCTCCACAGACAATTAGATTGAGACTCTCGGCCTTGTTCGCTGGTAGCGTCGTGAAGACGCTCATGATGATACACGAAATCACCCAAGGCGCAACGGTAAACACATTCTCCTTCAAGAAGCTTTGCCCGTAAAAGGCCGGCCAGGTCGTGGCCAACAGGTAGCAGATGGTGTAAATTTCACGCTTGAAGTAACTTTGGACCTAACACATCGTCAGCTGCCGTTTGTTACACGAGAATTTTTTTTATACTTGCCAGTGCTTCCAAAAGACCAAAAAACCCCAGCGTGGACAACACTAATTTGACAATGTCTGCCTTTGATGACACGTTGGCAAACAGCACTCTACTGCCTTCCAAAAGAGCGGATTTGCGCGCCCAGATCTCTTCCCAGAAAACCACGGGAAAGAAGGCGTACGCATAGTAGACCAGAGGCGATTCCTGGGTGAACAAGGCAGAGTAAAGTGCTACGAGGATGGATGAGAATGCAATCAAGCTGGGCACAGTTCGCGAGGGTTTGGTTTCCGCATTGAGAACGTGGAGATCAATGACAGTCGTGATGGCGAAGACAATCCAGCCCACGTATCCTGCCGTGACCAGCGTCCGGAGGAACAACCAGTCGTATGTTTGCAGATATCGAAGTCCCTGGAGGCCCAGCTGGATCAATTCGTTACTTTGACGAATAGCGCCCTCGGAATCTCCGTTGGCGATGGCTTGCTCGATTTGAGTGACTCGGTGCTCGACAGAATGCGCTTCATCGCCTAATCCAGAAAATGGCTTGTAGTAGAGCTCTTTAGACTTTTTTTGCTCTTCCTTCACGCGATACATCTCCAATATCTCCTTTGCATTGACCAGCAGCGCCTCGGCCTTGGATTTGGGATCCGTATCGAGATATGAGAGGGGCAACTCGCCCACTGAGTTGGTCGGGAAAGACAGGCCGGCGAGATAAGCCATGAGAGCAGCGACGTCGGCCTGCGCGACATCGTGACGCTGAATATGATCCAACCCCCAGTCGAGAGAAAATCCGTCTTCATGCCCACGAGCGGTTCCTGACACATTCACGACGGGTGCCGCAACGCCAGATCCCCAAGTAATCAGAGGTGTGCGTGTATTGTCTGGATGTCCATCCCCATGACTACCCCAATCGCTCATACCATGGTCTGCGGTGAACACAAATGCCGTCTTTCCGTCATCATAGAAGTCTTCTATGAGCTGTGTGATCTCCTTCACACCCTGATCTACGATCTGAATATTGTAAAGGTATTGCCATGAATACGGCCGGTGGCTGTGACCTGTGGTATCCAGCCCCAGTAGATGGAGGAAGAAGACGTTCTTGTCTTTCCTCAGTTCGGCATTTAGCGTCGCGTTGGTTTTTGCCTCTGCAAAGAGAGCCTTGACCTTGTCAAACACCCATAAATCCAAATGGTATGCCTCTTTGGAATTGTCTTCCGCTTCGGCGTCGTACATGTCCGCATCCACCCTCCCCGGCACGGCGCCCTGCTCGAACATGGGCAGGATGTCCGGACTGCCCCAACTCCACGTATGCCTGCTCCGGTTGAAAACGCTGTCGAAGTTGACGGGGTTCAGTTTCCATCCTGTCATGACCGCAGAGACATCCTCGTATAAACCAGCTATTAACGCTACGTGACCGGGTCGGGACTCTGTAGGGACGCGGGTGTGAGACACTCCGAAGGTGCCATGCTCCAAGACGCGGGATCGCAAGAACGGCGCAAGAGGGCGTGGGGTTTTGGCTTCGTCGGAATCGGGGTCGGAGGGCTTGGGGTCAGGAAAAGACTGGAAAGCCTTGTCTGCGCGGAGCCCATCACCTGCGGTCGAGTGTTAACCAACTTGAAGTGATTAATTATTCACAGGTAGTACACCGAAAGTTGCTTACCAACGAACAAAACTAATCGTTTCGCAGGCGCCTCTTGGTTCTCGATGCGGTGCTCTCGCATGCCATGGACAATTGGGCTCACAAAGTAAATCGAGAAAATGCTACGTAGGTCAGTTAGTCCACATCGTTCGCGACAGGAGGGGAATAAGCCAACCTGTAAATGTAGATCAGGTGGAAGACCACCGCAATCGTTAGAAAGCGGTAGCGCCCACCCTGTGCCATGGTGGAATATTAAAAGAGTGAATGACCCACTGCTGTTCAGCAATGGTCTAATGTGTGTTGTGAGGTTTCGACATTTAGGGATGCGGAGCGCGGAGGTGCCATACATCGCCGCATCTCCCCCTTGTTTCTGACTAATCCTCATCCGGGATAGCGTCGAACCAATAAAATGTGGGAGAGAGAGAGAGAGCACGGAGAGTACCCTGATGTGTATATTTCATTCAATTTTTTGTAGAAAACGACATTGATAGCCAGTTTGTGTGGGGATATAAATGTGTAATTTAATGATTCAAAAGTCTCGCGTTTGCAGTATACCAACCACTCTTCCATCCAACTCAGTATCAACCTCGTCCCCGCACCTACACCTCGCTCAGATACTCCTACTCTTCGACGTTGAATTGTCCCTCCCTTAGACCTTCTACCACAAGCTCGTGGCCCTCGGCACGTCGGTAAATGTCTTTTATGTCATCTGCGATTGGTTAGCGACTGTCACTCTTTATCGCAACGAGGATTCCTTACCCGTCGTGGTCTCGAAGTGGCTAGTGGCATCGTAACTCTTGGACAGGAAGATGTTGTCGTTCTCGCCACCTTCTACCGGCTCGTACAGAGGAATTGGTGGGCCCAAAAATTGCTCCTCGATCTTACCGAGACGGTCGAGACCTGGCTGAAGCTCGAGGTGGTGGTTGCTGTCGCCCTCAGCAATGGTGGAAACAATGGCAATGTAGTAACCCTTGGGGCAGACGTTGTGGGCGGAGGAGACGACGGCGATGTAAATGTCTGTTGTATGTGAGTCTTTAGGCTTTGGAATTTAATTCAACCCCGCTTACCGTGCTTGCGCCCGACCTGGGACTGTGGGATAATCAGTTGAAGAGAGTCGGAGTTGTCCGTGCTCGCAACAGGGTGGTTCAGAATGCAGATGGCTTTGAGGAGGTGGCCAGTTACGCGGACTTTGCCGGGGAAGTAGGATGGGTCGGCCAGGACCTTCTTTGCCTTGGTCTCGAACTTCATGCCCGGACCGTCATCACCCTTTTCCTTCATGGTGGCCTTGATGCCAACCACCTTGGAGCCCTCGTACAAGAACTCGTCAACATCAGTGTTCAGCATGTATGTACCACCGTAGATGGCCGAAAGACGAGCGAAACCTTGGGGAAGCTCTCCGAGACCGTACAAGGGGTAGATGTAGGGCGACTTGCCGTACCTTGCCATTGAGTTGACGTATAGCCTGATACGCTCGATGGCATCGGTAGTCATACCCTTGGCGTTGATGTAATCGTCTGTCTGGTACAACGCCATTGAGTGACCGACAAAGTCCCGTGTAGAGGCTTCCAAGCCAAACTTGTCGTAAACGTCCTTCATGGTGATGTTCTTCACGTCGAGGCCTAGACATTGAGAAAATCAGCGAAGCTCCTCTACCTCGACATGCAACCCACTCACCTTTGTGTGTTGCAGGGTCATCCTCCTTGTATGCACCAATCCACTCCAAGAAGTTCCTGGCGCGGCGCTTCTCGAACAGACCCATCAAGGGCGAACGGAGGGCTTCTCCTGCATCCGAAGGCACTTTGGCGACGGTTGCCTTTGCACCCTGGCCTTGCTGAACATAGCTGCCCGCGATCTGCTTGAACTCGAGATACCGGGTAACGTCGGTCGAAACAAGGATGTTGGTCAATTCACCATTGGCCATGAGCAGTTTGGGGACGAGGTCGATGTTCCAGTCGTTGACGCGACCGTACTTCTTCCATGGCTCGCCCGCGGTGTTGCCATATTTTTTGAAGAGCTGAGCAAGTCAGTGCTGCTGTTCTTTGCAAACGAAAAGAGGTTGTTCGTACCGCTTCGATGTTGACGGATGCTGCCTCGCTGCGAACTATGGTTAGTGACGCAACAGCGGATGTGGGATCAACGTGGCATACCCTCCGTAGTGGTCGTTGCGGTCAATGTGCAGAACCTTCTTTCCCTTCACACTAAGCACACTGCATACAGTCAGTTCCCATGCTCAAGAGACGAGTCAAGCGGTATGTGGGATAAGTACCCGGAGAGCACGCATTCCGTGAGACCTGTGCAGCATTGTTAGTTTGTTGCCGCCTGTTGTGTGTTTAGAGTGGGGTACAGCCAACGCACCGGTTCCGAGAACGACGACATCGTATTCGGGGGCAATCTCGTCCATGATGGCGGCAGTGTTTGTATTAAGTTATAGTTTTCGGGTTCAGCCTGCGAATCCTCGAGTAAAAGGGGTGGATAAGGCGTGGAGAGGAGTTCGTTATGAATGAAGCTAGGTAGGTTAGGAGGGGAGGTTACATACTACTGTACATGTATGCGGTGAGCGAGGTGGGGGTGCCTGCCCGCGTTTGGCCTTTTGCCCTCCCTTGTCCTGCCCGTGCCACTCCCGTTTCGTCTGGCGCGGAGCCCTTTTATGCATAAATACACCATAATACACTTTCACAATGCCATTATACACTCCAGTGTGTGCGCTGTACGCTTCATTAAATCTATACAGCCATCATGATACTGCTGTGCCTTATCATATGTCTTCACGGGGATGGGCAGATCGGGCTTTGCCAGGAATGGATGCCAGCCTGCGACAACCTCATGTCTACCAGCTACACTACACTAGGTATATAGCATATGTAGATCATCCCCATGGGTTGCAAAATATGCATTCGTAGCCGAGATGCACGCATATGAAAGTGTTCGAGACTGTAGATTGACGAGGCAAATCCACCAGCTTTGCCTTGAAGCAAGCACGAGCGAGCTATTTTTGTGTCCTGCCCACATCTCCTTCCCATTTCACTCAACTGCCCCCCCAATGTCTATGCCATATACAACTATCCTACAAGTATTTTGTACAGCCAAAAGGTCTTCGTCCAGTCACGCGGGTTTTATTGGGATTTGGTGTCCCGCGGTCTCTGCGGCTCCTCGAAAACAGCGTCGGCCGGTGCGGGCTGATTCTCTCGTACTTCGGTCGGTACGGCACCGACTGGATCCTCCAATTCGCTGTCGATCTCCTATAACATGTTAGAAGATCCAACATGGCAAATTGTCAGACTTAGTTCAACTTACATCTGCCTCATACGTCTGCTCCTGGTATCGGACGCCGGTCCGGGAGAACTCTACGGTGGGATCTTGGTGTGCGATCTTGAGGGCATCTTTGTATGCAATGTTGCGTTCCACCAAGGTGTCAATGATGGCCTTCATTGTTTGTTGCACCACCTCGTCCCTTCCCTCCACCATGGGCATTTGATAGTCCGCATTCAGTCGCTTCATTTCCAGCATCTCGGTTGCAATCCGGTTGCGCTCCTTCACGCATACCCACCACAACTGTTGAAGAGTCTCCCAGTCGCGTCCGCGTAACTCGTTGACGGACCATGCTCGCCCTAGTCGCCAGTCAGTCACCCGATTCAGTTTGCCCACGCCAGATCCATTGCCATTGCCATTGCATACCATGCTGTGCCTCTTGGTTTGGCGGGACCATCAATTGCTTGTTCCTGAAGAATTCATACAGCCCGTGATTGGGGTCGCCCTGGATTTGAGATGACCGTTTTCTGGGGACGGGCAATTCGTTCTTGTCGCGCGGATTCCGGACAGAGAGAGTTTGGCGAGGACGAAGCCCAGTGCGCCTAACGGGCGAGATTCCGCGGTTTGGGTTGTTGTCTCCTTTGCCTTTGCCTTTCCATTGGATTGGGGAGGACGAGAATTGTGCGACGGAAACGCGAGAGCAAGGGGAGGCGGGCGTCAGGAGCGAGCGGACGGCATCTGCGGGCTTGGAGGCTGGGGACGGCCGCCAGATGCGAAAAGTCGGTATGGCTGACATGGGAGAGGCTGAGCGTGATGGTGGTGTTGAGAGAGATGGGTCACAGTAGGCTGTGCTGTGCTTTGCTGCAGCCGACAAAAGTTGGCTGGCTTGGGTGGGTTGCATGGATCCGATCTCCGCCCTTTCGAGTTGCGCCATCCCTGTCCTTGGCGCATCACGTGCTCAGCCCTCACATGCATAAGCACACATGCTGGGGTACCGCCCTTGGGGTATAAAGCACCGCCGCCCCGTCCCTCGTCTCAGCTCCTCATCCAAACCATCACCCTCTTTCCCGCAAAGGGGGTATTTCGACTGAACCAATTCTCTTTGACGAGTATCTAGATTTACCAAGCGGGTACCAGGACCCGCACTTCCCAATTTCAGAATGCAATACTCAATCGCCATCTTCATGTGGGCTGCAAGTCAATGCACAACAATCTTCTGGCAACCACAGCGGTTCTCTCTCTCACACCAGCCTCCCTGGTAGTTGGGACGACCCGCAGTTTTTGCCCTTTTCATCTCAAAATCCCATCGACTTTTCTTTGCCAGCTTCGTCTTCCTCTTCTTCTCTATCTACTTTGACCCACGATTTTCCTATCACCTCGGGAGCAACCTTTTGCGACATCACCGATTGGTCCACTCTCTCTTCTTCCAACCTAATACCCCTTTCTTGCGATGACCTCGCGTTTCCACTTTCGACTGCGGGTACTCTGGATGCAGCAGCCATGGCTCCCGTCCCGGACTTGCAATATGACTCAACCATGACACATTCCATGGCGAAAGGTTCGTTTCATGTATATATTCTGCTTGACCCCTATGCTAATTTCTACAGGACATTCTACTTCTGGATCCTCTACGACTAGTTCCCGCAAATCACAGTCCCCTAGAATGACCTCCGCCAAGTCGTCCATTGCAAACAGTCCACTTACCGATTCCGCCCGCATCGAGAAGCGAAAAGCCAACACCATGGCAGCTCGCCGGTACCGACAGAAACGTGTCGACCAAATGAGCGGACTCGAAGCTCAACTCAAGGAAACTCAGTCAGAACGAGACGACCTCAAAGTCCGCTGTGCGAGGCTCGAGGGCGAAGTCGAAACGCTCAGGGCCCTGCTCAAAGCTCAAAGCCAAAAGTAGCTGTGAAGTGGATTTTGTCAGCGTTTTCTCGTTTTCCTTGTTCCTCACGATATCCTGCTTCGAGGGCGTTTCTCAGACGATGTCGATTGTAGTGATCATGCTTGTTCATTGTTTATATGAACGCGCTCACATCGGCAAAATAGTTTTAATCTTAAAAAGGGCGGTTTGGTCGGGCGAAGAGGGCTGGTGTACTCACGTTCTTGGTCTCAGGGCTTTGTAGTTGATGAATCCAATTGTGTTGTTCGACATCTACTTGCTTTCACGCGCTCTTATAGTAGTCCTTGAATCACTTTTCATCACGATGAGTCGAAATGGGTGTTTTTTTGATTATGCTCATTGCCTACATAAAACAACTCACGGTGTCGATATACAGACTTCTACGAAGAATCTCCCAGCAAACGTCGATCTATAAAGCTTCTCCTCAACGCAAACTATTCACCTCGCCATGAAGGCCAAATGTCTCTTCACAAAAACGCAACACCCATCTCCATCTCCACGAACAATCACCCCGTCTCCCCTCGTCCCCTCCCTCAAACCAAGCCCGACGTCCATCTCGATGTAAGGTGGGTCCGCCCTCTGATTGGCGGGATATGAATCATACTTCGTCTTATCCGTTCTTTGCATGAGAGATTTCGACTCATCTCGCGCGGCGCTGATTGGCCGCGTAAGCGAGCATCTCTGTAACAGTCTGTAAACGGTCTGTAGACTATTCTCTCAATCGAGCAAAAGTGTATGCAGTCGGCGGTCAAGATGATGGATGCCCGGCAATTTTAGGTCTGGCATGTGCGGAAGTAGCGTCTTGTGCAGCACGCGCGGATGGAGATGGGATTGTCGTTTTGGGGGTGGGGTACGAGGGGAGGGGTGAAGGGATGCACGTGTTTTGGAGGGTCCGCCGGCCTTGGGGATACTTGGGCTGTATGACATAATTATTGCTGTTCTGGTACTGTTTTTAACGTTAGTTGCGATTCCCAATGTAAATTCTGTGTTTAAGTTTGATGTTAAATTGGCTCACCAGATACGATTTCTCACTAAACATGAATCCCATTGTTTATGTATGGCTTGCAGCTGAGTAAGACAAAATTTTCTACAATTAAGATTGTTCCTGTCAAACTATAACAGGTTGTAGTTGCACAAAGAGAAACACACATGTAAGCATTGGACAATGTACATGTACTACAAGAGGGTTTACAGTCTGTAGGATCTCTGTAGGGACAAGTAGACGAAGCGATTGACCTAGCCCTTTTGGGCTAGCGGACAGATCTCCAGTCTGTGCGCACGTGCCAAGAAATCGTGGAGAGCATGAACCGTCATATGAATCCAAAAGTCACAACAGCTTCACCACATTGCTACCTTACTCACACAACCACACAGAGCACAACCTTTTCTCACACCTCTGTGTGAAACCCCTCTCTCGCTATGAATCGGCCAGGTACGCCCTCCGCATATCCCTACGGCCCTTCAACCCCCAATTGCAACTTGTGGCCTTGCGACACTCATGTCTATCCGCAACGTTGTGCTGTACTACATGAGCGGACTCGGTCTGTCGAGTGTCGCCGGATAGCTACAGATGCAATTCAACCATCCATCGATCTACCAGACAAAGCGCTCTAACTGACTCGATGCTACAGGTCCCAACGGCCAGACACTGCGAAATATCCCGTCCAACATGTTTCAGAACCAACAGAATTCCGCGCGCGGTGCTCCTCTCGGTGCCAACAGGCTACAAAATGGAAAGATAGGTAGGGGACTGGTTTTGACACACCTGGTTTGGATAGGATGCTTACAGAATGTTGCGTAGGGAGTGGCTCGCAATGGGTGTTTAGTGGACCTATGGGTGGTGCGCCGGGCTTGTCGAATGCACAGTCGCGCGCAAACGGAGGCGGCCTGTCGAGTTTCGCGCAAACAATCGGCGGCTCACAATCGCACACCCCTCTGAATCTCGAGTACGTTGTGCACATTTCCCATCATGGCGAGAGGCAGGAGGAGGATGCGAGGCAGGGTGATGGCGAAGCCCAAGGCTGAGATTCTTACTCTGGTTTGATTGAAGCTAACTATTGGTTGAAACAGAGAATTCCCCTCTTTATCTGGCACCCCTCACGCGCAACAAAACACAACCGCACAGCAGATGTGGTCGAATCCTTCGTTACGAACAGCCCAACACTCGACGATACAGCGGCCGCAAGGACAGGGAGCGCAGCAGGGTCAAGGCGGTCAATCTGGGAACCAGCAGATACAGGGCCAAGGACACGACGATGGAGGCGCTTCTACCCCGAGTCAATTTACCACAGGAGGAGACGACTACAGGTTCGGAGGACAGGCTGGCGTTGGTCAACTTTCCGGCGGAGCGCAACCTCAGACAGGCAACATTGATGAATTCCCGCCGTTGGGTGGAGGCGGAGCGGATGTCGGACCGGACCGGCGAACGGGAATGATCCAAAACGCCGCGGCGTACGGAGCGAATGCCAATGCCACCGCGTTCCCTGGTCTCGGACAGACGCGCAACGGCCTATCAAGTCCTACAGAAGGGCAGCAAAATTCTGGCTTGGGAGGTAGAGGACTGTATCCTGGCAGCAGTATGTTGATTGATCAGCATGTAAAACCTTCACTCACACATGGCGCAGCATCACGGACACCGTTTGAGAATATGCGAGGTACACCTTCGGGCTTGCAAGATGTAGGTCTTCTTCCCCGGTCCATTTTAGCTGTTGCTGAGTTTTGAACAGGGCAATCGGAGCGGACAACCGCTGGGTAACTTGTCGAATATGGGCTTTGTAGGATCCACCCCTTCCAACATGCCACCGGTGGGACAGCGACCACAGCAAGATCAATTCGAACCGAACTTCGGCGCCGACACCATCGGTTCACCAAACACACAGCAAATAGGCCAGCAGCCAAAGAAGCTATCTGAAATGACGGAGACTGAGCGATACGGTTTGCCGGGGCTGCTGTCAATGATACCGTTGGAGAGCCCAGACTATTCCTCTCTCGCCGTCGGTCAAGATCTCACTGTACTGGGACTTGATCTCAGCCGTCCAGAGTAAGTGCGCATTAAACTCTTCTATGGTCTTCGCTAACTGAACATCTAGTAATTCGCCTCTGCACCCTACGTTCGGTTCGCCCTTCGTGGACACCAACTCGAAGCCTGTGATACCGCCTGACTTCAAGCTCCCCGCAGCATATACCGTGACCAATGTTCCCCCTCTACACTCCAAAGTGAGTAGTTTCTCCGCGGAGACACTGCTTGCGATATTCTACCAGTTCCCACGGGATATCATGCAAGAGATTGCGGCAAGTGAGCTCTACAACCGCGATTGGAGGTGGCATATCAAGCTTCAGCAGTGGATGATGAAGGACCCCGACCTACCAGCGCCCGTCCGAATCTCGGCCAAGGTAGAGCGCGGCTGGTACCTGTTCTTCGACGTTATGAACTGGAGGAGGGAACGGGTGAGTTGATTTTCTAGCATTGCAACCATTCGACCAATTGCTAACCATTGTCGATGCAGAGGGAGTTTGAGCTGGACTACGATCACCTCGATCAGCGACATGGACCTGTGATTGCTGGCCAGTTGTAGGTAACTCCAACGATGCTATAACGTGACTGCAAAGCGCGTCCCAGATGAGAAGGTCAAAAAGATGCGAAACATCAAAAAGACCAAAATCATCAAGGACGGGGAGCGGTTTCCACCCGTTTCTTTCTCCCCAAAGCAGGACACTTTTTTTTTCAAACGCAGGATAGTCCCCAAGCAGGACAATACAACACTTTGACAAAGGATATTAACGCACCTTGGTGCCTAATGGAATAACGCTTTTTGCGCATGCAAAAATCATCCCGTCCCTCTCCCTACCAAATGCCACTGTGGTGAGCTAATTTAACTATTCGATGATTTAATCACTGTAGGACCAAAAGTTAAAGCTGGTAACACGGGTGAAAACTGCGCACGTGCGGCGCGGTTGCCCTTTCCTGATTCTCGTGACACGTGCTCCTTCCCCTGTATCGAACTAGGTAAGTGAAAGAGGGTTGGTTGAGGGAAGGAGCGTTTGGGGGAGAGTTCCTGATTGGGAAAGAAGAGGTGACTGAGGAAGTGGCGTGTTACCTCATATTTCTACTCTCTCTCTCTCTCTCTTTCTCTGTACTGTCAAACTCTGTCTTCAACCTCTACCACTAAGCGCCTGTTCAACTTTGCGCTATGCCTTCTGAGACGCCCGACCGTCGCGCGCTGATGGCGCTGTCCGAAGCCGTCCGCGAGATGACACCTCTCGGTGCCAAACAGATTCCAGCAGCTCCAAGCCGCTTCAACATGCTCGCACGCACTTACAACAACGCCTGCCGCATCTGCAACCTCCCAGGCCACCAATCCGCAAACGTCAAGAACGCCGCTGCCTGTCGTGATGCAGTCCTCTCACTCTTCCGCTTCTGGGAGGATCAGGCTCAGAACATCGAATTCCTCTACACCACCTCGCACCGCTTCCACGATGCCGTCAACAAGGTCAATGCCACCTACGACATGCGCCTCGACAACCACACGCAGGTTGCTGGAAGCATGGAGGAGGTGGTCGTCGACCGCATGACGAAGAACTACTTGAAATTCCAGACGTGGTTTTCGCGGGTGCAGGCCAAGATGCTGGTTATCCTCGACATGGAGGGCCAGGATGGACGACTCTATGGAGAGTTTAGTGCACTGTTGAACAATCTTTTGCTGAAAGGGGAGTCTTGTAAGTTGTATGCCGCATTAGAATTTAATACCAGGAATAGCTAACAACTGCGAGCAGTGTCCAGCTTGTTCAACAAAAGCCTCGAGGTTAAACCTGTTGCTTAGAACGAGTGCAAGCGATCAGTCCAGCAGCTCATACGCTATACATGCTGAATGCCTAGGTATACCATTTCGAGACGGACAGTTGACAGATCCAGATCTTGCATGAATGTCGTCGGTCTTGTTCCATTTTAAAGTGGGGCCCCGCTAGTTAGTGGGTCGGTTCCAACGAAAATCATATAAATTTCCATCTCACTTTCCGCCCTTCTCTCTTTTTTTCTCCACAGTATTAAGAACGGCGCATAACATCATATTCGGGATCAGATATGCATCTCCATTATCTGGTCCTCTGAAACTTGAGCTGCCGAGAGCAATTTGGTCATCTATTTGTGCGCTGTGGTGATTGTCTCGGTATACAGTCGCATATTGTACTATAACCTACATATATTATATGTGCCGAGTGAATGGATGGCGATGCGTTTATCCGGACGAGAAAATTATGGATCCTTTCCACGCGTTGTCTGCTCTCTCGTTAGGAGTGTTTACTCTACCTAGCTACTTTAAGGATGCATATCAATTTGGCCTTAATCACGATTATCAGAGGCGCAACACGCTGTTTTTCAATAAAAAATTCATATCACATATATTATAGACACAAATAATCTAGGTACCATAGCGAAGGAACATTTGCGTCTTCGTCTCTGCAGATTAGCAAGCATCTAGTGTACCTATTGGAGACTTGACGCACAGACCACCAAAACTTACATCTACAACAAATACAAACAACAAGCTCTCCTGACCTCTATCCACGGGAGATCAGGGCCCAGCAAAGAAACACTCTATCCCACCATTCCCCACCCTCCCCGCATCAAGTTCCAGGATCGCCACGCAAATCAATTGTGTAAAACGAAAAAAGAAAAGATGGCATCAACCCTAACATCCCTCCTCCCCCAATCCGAAGGCTGGCTCCCGTCCTGGCTCCTCTTCGTACGTCCCCTTCCTCCCTCTCAACAACAACAACAAAAAAAAAGCCCCCCCCCCCCAACAGCAACCAACCTAACCCCTAAAAAAAACAGACCTCCTTAATCTCCATTTTCAACACCATCCAATCCTACACCTCCACCACCCTCACCGCCCGCGTCTACAACCCCAACCCACCCCCATCCTCCTCCACCACCGCCGCCGCTCTGCAACCCACGCAAGTAACCCCACTAACCGGGCGTCTCTTCGGCACCTGGACGCTCCTCGCCGCCGTCATCCGCCTCTACGGCGCATACTACATCTCGGAGAAACCCGTCTACGAGCTCGCCATGGCGGCGTACGCCGTCGCGTGGGCGCATTTCATGAGCGAGTGGTGGGTGTTTGGCACCACGAGGTGGGGCATGCCGATTGCGGGGCCTGCGTTTATTAGTACGGGGACGTTGGCGTGGATGGTGTTGCAGAGGGAGTTTTATTTGGGGTTGTAGATGGGGAGGGGTTTGCGGTGTTAGGAGGTGGTAGGGGGGTTAGGAGAGACGTACAATGTGTACTTGGTGTGTAGGTGCCTTCGGACGAATCCCTTCACATTGCACACACACACATGGACCGGAGGTACAATATCCGACGAGCAGCTTCGCAAAGGGCTTCAAATCTAGGGTGGGGTCCAACGTGAGCAAAGAGTGGCTTAAAGGTGCTTTACATCGCCCTTATAAACAATAGGCGCAAATCCTTAGCAACGGTGTTGTGAAACACAAAGAAACAACAGGACAGAAGGGGGGTTTACAACAGGACAGAAAGACGGTGAAAACTAACGAACGAAGGGGAGGTTACTAATATGAGTCCATTTCAGCGGCTACTGTATAGACTCACATTAATCAGTCGTTTGGGAGAGTACGAAGGGGGAATCAAGACAGGGTTGTATGCAAAAAAGTGATCTTCGATAGCAATTTAAATCTTTCTACACAAACGAAGTGCTTCTATAAGTGAAATGCCACACACCATCCGACCGGACCGGAGGTACAAGGGCGATCGAGATGAAACAAGGCATGGAAGGAAAAAAAAACCCCCCCTCCCCTTCCCCCCGACAACCAAAGAAGAGGTGAAAACTGCTCTACATACTTACTTACGTACATACATATACCCCTTTTAGCTGCCAACTAGATGAAAAGGCTCTCGCACGACTATGTATGTATGTATGTAAGTCGTTTGGGAAGAAGTAACGGGAAAAAAAGGGGGGTATTTAAAAATGATGAAAACACCAAGGATTATTATTTAATATTGTTTGGGGGGGGGGGATATTAGATGATGTTTTTTGTTTTATCGTTTGGATTCCCCCGTTTTTTTTTTTTTTTTTTTTTTTTTCTTTTCTGTAAAAATGACCTCGGGTCTGCGATGGGTAGCGGTTATTCTGAATATATATGTATATTTATTTCCTGTATACAACACACACACACACACACACACACACACAATGAAAGGCCCTTCTCTCTCTCTCTCTCTCACACACACACACATACACATACAAAGTGATATACCTCCATCCATTCATCCATCCATCTCTGACCCCGACCTTAACTTTCACACACACATATATATACATTTTTTTTCCCCGTGTGTTTTGATACATACCATGTAACTACTACCTGCTAAAGTGGTTTTAATTTTTTAATTTAAAAACTATTAGCCGGCGAAAAACGAAAACGAAAACCCAAAAAAAACTCATATATATTTGTCTCTCTCTTCATTCTGCCTCGCTTTTTTTTTTTTAACAATGTAAGATGTGTGTGTGTTAGATGTGTGTGTGTTAGATGTGTTGGATTGCTTTAGAAAGTACGTATCTTGGGATATGTAGGAATGGAGGGAGATTAGCTGAAGTTGGAGGGGAGGGAGGGAAGGGGGGGTTTGTTAGGTAGGTAATGCACAGTGATATAATACTCAATGGTAATTGGTATAGCTACCCTACCTACATAGTATGTATGTATGTATGTATGTATGTATGTAACTATCTAAAAAGGATGGAAAGAGGAGTAATACATGCGAACGTCTGTCGTATGAAAGACTAAATGACGAAGGGGGGGAGGGGGAGGGGAAATAGAATGAGGGGGGAGGGGAGAGGAATGAAGAAGGATGAAAGTTTGAGAAAGAGAATCGTCAACTCGTGTGTCGAATTAATTTTTGAAATAGTTATATACATGCACACGCACACGCACACGCACACGCACGCGTAACATGGTGTTCGTCGAGTCGTTGTCGAGTGTCGTTGATGTGGTGGATAGGTAGGTATGTTATGTGTGTGCATGCCTGTGGGTGTGTTGAGAGTGTGATAGGTAATGTGTGTGTGTGCGTGTGGAATATGGAAGGGAGTAAAGGGAAACTTGAACAAAGTTAGAAAACAAAAAACAGGGATTTACATGCCAAGCTGTTTGTAAAAGAAAGATGAATGGAATTGTAGAAACCACTTGCAGATGCGTCCAGGGGGACTGTGTGTGACTCTTGTTAAACAATTGTGTTTGATGCCAAGGCTGCTTGACTGGTGGTCTGGAAAAAGATCTTGGGTGTGAAGGGAAAATAAGAGAGGGTAGCGATTATTTGATGGATAGTCCAAGCAAAATAGACAAACAAACAAAACATCTGGGTATTCAAAAAATGAAATCAGAAAGCCCATTGCTGACACGTAGAACATGAGAATAAGAAGAGTTGTTCTTGGTGTCGTGTAGTGTTGTATGCAGTTACCAGGACCCCCATAATCCCACAAACCACACACACACACGAGGTATACCCCTTTCTATCCAGCGAATGATTCAAAAAGTGAGAAACATCCACCCCTCTCAGTCCAATATAGACACACATCAAACGAGCGAGTGTGTTACCTCAGCAATAATCCACGCCAAACTTGATCGACCCAGACCGCGCCCACTCCAACCCCAGCGACTCCAAATACTTGTCCGGGATATTCGAAAAGTAATTCCGCATCCACCCAGGCGCATCCTTATCCTTGACGACGATGCGGATCGGATCCGGGTTGTACAAGGCAACGTGCACGGCGCTGACGGCGTGCGTCTTTAACCAGTGCAACCACACGGGATGGCGGTTGTTGAGTAATTGCTGCATATCGACCGGCTGGATCTTACTCTCTTGCCACTCCAAATGACTGAACTCAAAGGTCACGTCCGGCAAGCGGTTCCGGAGCTTCACGAGGCGCGTGATGTTGCGCCGTTCGAGCTCGCTGGGGCGCAGGAAGATGCGGATGCGGTCGACGCCGCGCCACAGCTGCAACCGACCCGTCGTCGTCGTCGTCGTCTTGCGCTGCGTGCTCGGGAAGAAGGTCTGGATGAAGGGCTCGATGGTGCATAAAGGGACGCAGACTTGGTTCAGCCACTGCGGGTGGAATTCGGCACGGATTTGCGCGCACGTCTGCCCCAGGGCCATGTAGGGGAGGGGCGGGTCGGTGGTTTTGGAGGGCGTCGTGGTCGGTTTGGGTTTGCGGCTCCGCGTTATGCGTTGGTGCTCTTTCCAGAAGGTGGCTGTGGGGAAGATGCGGTGGGTTTCTCGGAGGGCGATGTTGTAGATTTGGTTTCGCAGCTCTGGTTGGGTGGTTGAGTTAGGCTTTTTTTTGCTCTTGATACGGATGGATCGTGGAATGAGAGTGTAGAATAACGAACCTGGGGGGAGATCGAGGAATCGAAACACAGAGGTTGGAGCTGTTTCCTCCTTTGCCTCGGGCGCAATCTTTTGCTGTTTGGCGGCCGGCTCGAGTTGGGTTTCGTCCTCATCACGAGCCCGCTTTCTCAATCTACGAGTCGTCGTTGCCTTTGTGGATTTTGCCCTGTTGAACGTTATTTTCAGCATCTTTTTTTTCCCCCCGATTATTTAGGGAGCTCACGTACATTTTGGATAGTAAATAGAGAGTGGATAGAGTGTGATGTGGCCCATATGTTGTCAGGATGGATGGTGGAAGTGAGGCGAGGTAGTCAAAGGTGGTAGGCGGCGGTGGTATTGAGGCTGATTACAATAGGAACAAGTTGAGTTGTTGTGCGGGGGGCTGGTGCCTAACTGCAGCTTCCCGAGGCGGTCTGCTGCACTGGACTGCGTGCTATGTTATTGTAGTTAACTTACAGGTAATGTTGCATTCACACAAGGTAAAAATGCGAGAAGATACCTATGAATGCCGACCAATGCTATTGTACACCCCGGAAACTCCGTCACCGACTGCTTGACCGCTGCCAAGTTGTTGCGCACTTTCCCGTACATGTGTGTTTGTTTTCAGTTGGATGGTCTGCTGTTTATTGGGGATTCTGTTGCATATTCACGGTAGTTACCCCTTGTGGTTATAACGTTGAGTCCTTGATGTCATGAAGCTCAGGCAGGGTCCAGAGTCACAGGTGACTTGATGGATCGAATATCCATTCAATTAAGGCGGGAGAATCAGGGTCAATATGAAACCTACGAACCATATGGACCCGGCAAGCTGTAACTATACATATATATCCCTATAATAGGTTATTGGTGTAGATGCGGAGATGGTGGGATGTTCAACGCCAAGAAGGATCACGTGAGCACGCGATACCCCGCGTCAGATGGCGATTTTGGTTTCACCCAGGCAGATGGCGGCCAGAAAGTTCTACAACGGATTGATTGTCCACATAGCAAGCATCGAAGGCTTTAAAAACCCGAGAAGAGCAAGGTGGAGTGGTGGAGAGAAGAAAAGAGGCGGATCTTCTTCAAACGATCGCCACCATCTCGCGTATCGGCCAAATTTCCGCGCCATCGGTTCACTGCGTCATCGACTTACTGACTCGATTGTTCCACTTCAAAGCGTGCCTGTCTGGCACGCGAGAACACTCTCGCCTCGCCGATTTACTACCACCTGGTGTCTGTAGAAGAGAATAACGATGCCACCGATCCTTCCGAGAAAGCGACTCCGATCTGATTCACCAAAACCTGAACCGCCACCCAAAAAGGCACGCAATACCCATCCTCGCCGCAGCAAGGAGTCCGTCTTTAATGCGCTCGATACGCCACCGACGGTACTGCGGACGCTTTCTCAGACAAAGAAGTTTTTGGAGGAAGGTGACGATGACAGCGAGCTTTCCAATTCTGGGAGCAGCGACGAGGAATTCGAAGATGTCCCTCTCGAGGGTAACAAGGTGACACCGGGAAAAAATGGACAACAAGGCGAGAGCGAGGAGAGCGAAGATGAAGCGTGGGAGGACGCATTGGGATCGAAACATCACACAAAGTAGGTTGTTGGAACAAGGTGGGCATGCACTTTCGAGGACAAGCATTTGAACTGAGCTGCGATTGAGGAATGTCGACAAGCATGCGCAAAAATGTGCTCTGCTGACTGCAAGTCTCACTTTAGGAACATCGACGAGCCGGAACCGATAATTTCAGGCGATCTGGAATTTACCCTCCCCGACCCCACGCAGCAAGTCGATTACTCGCTCAAACCGGACGGGAAGAAAGGGCCTTCGAAAATTCAGCGGCAGATCAGGAACGTCACACACTGTATGCATGTGCAGTTTCTCATGTGGCACAACACAATACGGAACGGATGGATTCAAGACCAGCAGGTGCAGAAGATTATGGTTGATCATCTCAATACGGGTTGTTGGAAAGAGATCGATCGATACTGGCGGGACGCAGGTATATCTCACGGGCACACGCGTATCGTCAAAGGAGGCTGGACCAAGAAGATTGAGTCAGACATCAAGGGAACAGGAGTTTGGAAGAACAGCGGCAAAGCGGGCGTTCAGATTTTCGAAAGCCCAGGGGGCAAAAGTAGTGGAGCAACTCCGAAGAGTGGTAGTCAACCAAGCTCATCCAAGTCCAAAAGCAAAGATGCACGAAAGAGCGACAGGAACCAGCGTGACTGGGGCGCAACCTCCGACCGTGTTGAGCCCAATACGCCCAATCTGTCCGCTGGTGACCCATTACTCCGATTGATGAAATATCTGTCTGCGTTCTGGAAGGCAAAGTTCAGAATTGTAGCACCATGTTTGCGAAAACGCGGCTATCTGTCACCGGCGACGCTCCAAGCTGAGATACAAGTTTGGAAAGATGGTGGTTCAGATCCAGATGCTTTTGGTGAACGGGTTGAAAATATCGAAGCGTTTCGAACAATGGCTCGCAAGTGTCATGGTAGCCGTGATGTTGGACATCAGCTTTTTACGGCTCTCCTTCGCGGTTTGGGTATCGAAGCCCGCATGGTCGCGAGTTTGCAACCCGTAGGCTTTGGGTGGAGCCAGACCGAGGAAGGGAAACCGAAATATCTGAGTAATCTAAGGAACCTGAAGGGCAATGTGGTGAACGAAGCGGCGAGTGACCCTACCAAGGGTAAAGACAAACTGGGAGCGCCCAGCAACGGGACCAAGACCGTACCCATAGACCTTTCAGATTCAGATTCAGATGCCAGCGATCTCAGCAGTGCGATTTCGGTCTCGTCAGATTCAGAAGTCGCCAAGGCGACGACAAAAAGGTCTCCCAAAGCACGTAATTATGGCGATGAGCTTCCTCATCCCACATATTGGACAGAAGCAATCTCAAACTTGACGTACACACCCATCGCTGTGTCATGTTTGCCGCGCGTAGTCGTTGCCACTTCCTCCATGCCAGAACCGCTTGCTACGTTCTACTGTCGTGGGGCTGCAGCTGAAAAAGCGAAGCAAGTTTTCGCTTACTTGGTCGCATATTCTTCTGACGGCTCGGCCAAAGATGTCACCACGCGTTATTTGCCACACCGTCAGTGGCCTGGTAAGACAAAAGGGTTTCGCATGCCAATAGAAAAGATCCCGATACACAACAAGCAGGGAAAGGTGAAGAGATGGGAAGAGTGGGATTGGTTCAAGTCGGTGTTACGTCCTTATGCGCGACAGTTCGGCAAGCGACAACCCTGGGATGAAGTGGAGGATGAAGGTGATCTGGTACCCGCAAAGCCTGCCAAACCAAAAGACATGGACGAGGAGGGCGGAAAGGAGACGCTTCAAGGTTATAAAAACTCGACCGAGTATGCCCTCGAGAGGCATTTGCGACGAGAAGAAGCGGTCAATCCTGGTGCGAAGATCGTGCGCCATTTTGTGACCGGCAAAGGGGACAAGCAGAAACAGGAGCCGGTCTACTTCCGCAAAGATGTCGTCGTCTGCAAGTCTACCGAATCGTGGCACAAAGAAGGGCGTGAGGTGAGAGAAGGCGAACAGCCGCTCAAATATGTCCCGATGCGCGCAGTGACTGTCAACCGTAAGCGCGAGATTGAAGAACGGCAACGCGAAGAGGGAGGAAAGGTACAGCAGGGGCTCTATTCCAAAGCACAAACGGACTGGATCATCCCCGACCCGATTGTCGACGGCAAGATCCCCCGAAATGCATTCGGCAATATCGATGTCTACGTCCCGACTATGATTCCCAAAGGCGCCATTCATATTCCTCTTAAAGGCACTGCACGGATCTGTAAAAAGCTCAGCATCGACTACGCTGAAGCATGCACGGGCTTCGAATTCGGAAAACAGCGCGCTGTTCCCATTCTCACTGGTGTTGTCGTAGCTGCCGAGAATGAGGACCTTGTCATCGATGCTTGGGAAGCTGACCAAGAGCAAAAGGCAGCCAAAGAGGCAGACAAAAAGGAAAAATTGATCCTGGGGATGTGGAAGAAGTTCTTCGTCGGGCTGCGGACCGTTCACCGATTAAGGAGAGAATACGGGGATGAAGCTGAGTTACCGACTCCTATTTTGAACACTCCTGCAGAGGAAGATGCCAAGAAGAGTGAATGGGATACATTCAAGGACCACGGTGATTTTGAAGGTGGGTTCCTGCGTGATGATCAGGAGACGTCGGGTGGTGGCGGATTCGTAGCAGATGACGAGGCCATGGCAGGCGGATTCTTTGCACCAAGCCAAGAAGAACCTTCTTATATCGGAGAAATGACCATCGATCATGGCGACGCAGAGCGCCTTAATCAGCAAAGTACGCCTACTACGAGAACGGACCATCAAGCCCCTAGATCTTTGCACTCGATGCACCAGAACCCACCTTCTGAAGATGGGGTAGAGGAGGATGAGGATGCAAACGCCGACAACCAGGAGGAGGACGGGGAGGAAGAAGATGAAAGCGATGCCAATGAAGACCTCAATACTACAAGTGCTACACTTAAAAAATCGCTGCCAGCTCGACGACCCCGTCCTCCAAAGCAATCCCCGCATTTCAAAACCCGCGGACGCGGTACAAAACACATCCCAAAAACTTCAGCTTCAAACCTCAAAACTCGCAAATCTATCGTCGATACCGACGATGACTCCGATTCTGACCTCTCTTCTCCATCCTCAGACGACGACGGACCACCAACCACCACACCCCATCGCACGCGCGGTAGTAAACCTAAGACCACGGCGTCACCACCACCACAGCCTGAACGCACAGTCCCGAAACGCAAAGCAGCGACGCAGAGCGAAAAGATGGTTAAGAGCCATTTTTTCGCAGACGCGAGTGCGGAGGATACGGATTTGACAGATAAGAGTGTTGGGACAGGACGGGGACGTGGACGAGGACGGGGAAGGGCGAGAGGGAGGGCGAAGAAAGGCCTGTAGGGGTATGAGGTAAACAGCGTAGATCTTAGATAGTTCGATCCGTCGTGATGTTGAGTATTAGTCTTCGGCCAAATAAGAAATTCATTCCATGTAGAGTAAGTCGTGCATTAACGGCTATAATGTCTCAAGCTTGAATGCACCCTCTATGTCCTCATGACCTAGTATCCTCTCCCTCCATCCTCTCTCTTTCTCTTTTCCTACTAAGGAAGGAAGGTTACATATCGCTTTATGCCATTCAAGGTAAAAAAAGCACACTTTGACAAGTAAGAAATGCCAATCCATACCAAACTCATCACGTCTACATCACCAACCTTTTAACCAAACCCAATAACGATCAGGTGCGTAGAGTATGTACATATGTAAGCGCGTGCGTGCGTATGTAAGCGTTGTAAGCACACCGCCCAACCTTATCAACCCAGACTAGGAATAGAGGCTGGGTGGGGGGTTTTTCGTGCAGTGCTTACGAGAACTGTGAAAGATGAGAAAGATACCGTAGAAACTCACTCATAAGCACCACGCCAACGCTCTTGGCTGCAGGAAACACTAAAATCTTACTTATCAGACACAGGTAGTTGACGTATTTTAGTGGTCGACGTGGTGCTTATGGGTGAGTTTCTACGGTATGGTGGGGATTTGGGAGCGGGAGGTTGATTGGTTGCTATTTCGATACAGCAAGTTGTTCTGTGGATTTTGGGGAATTGTGTTTGAGATGTGTTTTAGCAATTTTTTAGCCTGGAGAGTTAGTTCTATTGCTGGGTTTGCGCGAGCGATAATCATAGAAGTACTGTACAGCCGGTGCACCAACATCGGGGTCGTACCCCTTGTAGTTGCATTTTTCTAAGCAACGAATAATATAATAGAGATAGAGTGAATAGCTAACTGTGATTTGATACTTACTAGTCTGTATACTACTAGCGTACGACCTGCTGTAGATATACCCTGTACCTTACCCAGAAAAGAAAGTGGGAGTACCCTAGGTCTTACTATTTCTAGCTTATTAAATGCTGGGGGTGTGAGATAATAAGGAATAATGAAAGGAGATTTCCTAATCGAGTAATTACAACACATGAATTCGTATTCTTTCCCCAAGTGGGTGGGTTTTATGGTTACTAGGAACTGCCATAATGCTGTTCTTTTGCTTTGTTGCGTGCTGGTGATGCTGGGATTACGGGTGAGATAGGATGGATAAACAAGGTCCAGGGTAGGGCCGATTGGGGTTGAGGTTTATTGGATTGGTCGACGGTAGGGACGATGGAGGGGTGTTGGTGGAGAGTGTTTGGGGTTGTTGTACCGATATATGCGGATGTGGAGAGACGATGTGGGGTATGTGCGAGGGTGCGATACAGTAACCTATAGGACTCGTTCTTAGATACCAATTGAGGAAATGGCCGCGATACTGCATGTGGAGTGTTTGGATAAATAGATGTACATATATAAAGACAGTCGCGATCTTCAATTTCCCAAATTTTTGTGTTTTGGAAGCATATAACGTTGCATCCTACGGCGTTGAAAAGCTTTGTATCGCCATCGCGAAATTGCGGAGAAGATGCTATCTACTTCTTCAGGACTCGTTTTTTGTTCAGTTTTGTTCCTCATCGCTCTTAGTCTCATCCATCGCTACCGACGACGCTCCGATCAAAATTTCCCTCCTGGTCCCCCATCCCTCCCTCTCATCGGCAATCTCCACCAACTCCCCCTCCATAAAGCCTTCCTCCAATTCACCAAATGGGGACAGCAATACGGCGAAATTGTCGGCCTGCACTTCGGACCGCAGAAGGTCGTTATTTTGAATTCTTGGCGCGCCGTCAAAGAGCTGTTTGACCAACGCGGGGCCATCTATTCCTCGCGACCATACATACCATTGGTGGAGTACGTCGTCCCCGGTAATTCACATCTTGCCTTCATGAAATACGACAAGACATGGCGACGGAGCAGATCGCTCATCACCAGCTTCCTAAAGGATGACGAGCTGGTTAAATTATTGCCGATCCAGGACGCCGAGTCGACGCAGTTGCTGTGGGAAGTGCTGAACAAGCCGGAGAAGTACTACGACCATGTGATGCGGCAGTTCTGTGGCGTTATACTGGCCTCGGTTTACGGGCAGCGAGGTCGCAGCGAATACACGGAGGAATTCTTCAGTATCCAGGAGGAGTGGGCTGGGTTGTTGGATCCGGGTGCTGTCCCGCCCATGGAAGTCTTCCCGTGGTTGCGGTATGTTCCGAGCATCCTGACGCCGTGGCCGGGGTGGAAAAAGCGTGCTGCGAGTGTCAAGGACAGACAGAGATTGCTTTACAGGGAGTTGTTTGAGAATGCGAAACGAAGAGCTGAACAAGGGAAAAAAGAAGACATGTTTGTGGGGAGAATGCTGAAGAAGCAGGAGAAAGAGGGATTTACTGATACGGAGCTGATTTACATTGCGGGGTTTTTGATTGAGGCTGGCGCCGATACTACTGGGAACTCGCTCCTCGCGTTCATTCTGGCAATGGCGGCGTATCCGGAGGTTCAAAGAAAGGCACAGGTGGAAGTCGATAGCATATTTACATCCGAAAAAATGCCCAGAGGTGCTGAGATCGGAAGCGCAAACATGCCCTACCTTCAGGCCGTATTCTTGGAGGTGCGTAATCCAGTTCCTTGCAAATACGCAATACGCGCTGGGTTTTTAAAATAACAGCTAACGTTCTTCAGGTCTTGCGATGGCGCCCTGGCCTGCCCCTTAGTATTCCCCACGCCACAACACAGAATGACACATACGGAACATACTTCATCCCAGCCGGGACCACCGTCCTTATGAACGTATGGGCCATCCACCACAACCCCGAAGACTACCCCAATCCGGACACTTTCGACCCATCTCGCTTCCTCGAAAACGATTTCGGCGTTGCCGACCCCTCCTCCTCCTCTCAAGACAATACTTTACGGAGGAAGACATATGCTTTCGGAGCAGCTAGGCGTGTTTGCGCAGGGTCAAGCATGGCGGAGAAAAGCTTGTTGCTGTCGATGGCGAAGCTTCTTTGGGTGTTTAATATTAGCCCGAAGGATAAGGGTGTGCTTGACACGAATATTGAGACGGCGTTTAAGGATTCTATTCTCACGGGGCCGAAGGAGGTGGGTATCGAGTTTGAGTTACGGGATGAATCGAGGCGAGATGTTGTCGCTAGAGAATGGGAACAGGCTGATGCGTTTTTGAGTACGTTCGAATGAAGTTGAACCGTTTCTTGGGGTGATGAAGTAAAAAAGTAAGGAAATAAGAAAGCTCACCTTCCTACTTAGATGGACCAGGATTCTTTGTGACTCATTTCACGCATATCATGTTCATGTAGTAGATGTTCCGCTGCGATATAATTGTGACATAATCTTTGACTAATCTCGAGAGTAGTCATACTGATTCCTCGCCTTCTTAATTGCATTTTAATAGCTTTAGGTCTGCGTGAGGATACCTAGCAGTAGTACCATCGGCGAATTGTGCTCAAAGTTGTCGTTGACGCCAACACCCAAGAAGGAAACGTTGATTCCTCCGCTTGAATCGAATGGAGTGAATGGAATCAGTGAATTAGAGCATTGAGCCAAGCAGGATAAACTTGCTCGCGAATATGCAGCTGCAGAGTCGGCACCTGTTCCTTTGGCGTTTTGTACTTTCTTTTCCCGGTAGTTATTCTTTCGGCTTCTTTCCATTGATACCGAGATCCGAATTATAAACTGTGTTAGATGCCGAAGAGATCGCCCAGACTCCTATGCAGGTGTGCCTAATGTTCTGCACGTCACCGATGAGAGCGAGTGGGCTGTGCTGCGATTGAAGGCCCGTGTGAAAGTGATGATGGCTTACAGAAAAGTTGACTCAGTGGCATTGCAGCATGCATGCACATGACTCTTTCCCAATTATTGGACAGTCTAGGGATGGCGTGACATATAGCCTAACCTCTCGCCCCGCCCCCGCATGCAAGGTATACCTAGTATACGCTAAGAGCTGTAATCGGCTAGCGCGTCCTGTACAAATGACCAATAAAAAGCAGTCGATCTGGCGCTAGTGGGAATGGGCTACTATTCTGAGACTAGCTTACATTATTTGTATCATTCATTGACAACAACAGGTGCACAATCGTTTGACCAGAATGTCTCGCTATGTGGCAGGAAGCTGAGACAACGATTGTCAAACTTATATCAGCCCATTTATTTGAACTGGGATATCACAAGCACGGCATGGCAGTTTTGGTAGCTGAAGGCCGGGACGCGGCGAGGGAAATATCACCAGACACCATGCCGCCATGCGTGTAAGCAGAGCATGAAAAACTCGACGGAGAAACGCGCAGATTAGGAATTTGCTGCAAAAATTTGCCCATGGTAAATTCCCATCATAAAAGTCATCTTTTGCCAACGCATAGCCTGTGATGTGAACTCCCTGGAGGTGTGGTTACACAACATATGCATTTGATTCTGGATTAGGTATGAGAGCCTTGGCAAGTTCCGATAGAATCTAGGTGACGGCTAGACATCCTTTTCTGTCACTGATGCATTGCCATGCAAAGCGGGGTGAAAGAAGCACCGAATCGCGCGCATTGCTGCTTCTTATCAGTGCGTCATCGACTTCATTTTATCAAATGAGGATCTCAATCCACCAGCTAGCTACATAGCTCATTTTTTTTTTCATTTATCACCCTCAAGTAATCTAGTAGAACGCTCGTGCAAGAAAATTGTCGTTTCCGCCTCATTTTGAGGTGATGGAACCGTTGTGAACATTCTGTCCGATCCCGATCGAACACTGATGAAATCATCGACTCTCTTTTCTCCTTGAAGTGGGCTTAGGTGACTGATCATTATTATTCGAATTCAAGACCGTATTCCAATACTGTAAAGGCAATGCCGCACTTGTTTCCAGAGTGTGTGGTGGAATGTGGGCGTTTCCGCAACCACAAGAAATTGCCTTCTGTGAACCTTGCGCACCAAATTCCTGCCCTGTTACCAATTTCCAGGCATGGGATGGGTCCATTTCTGGATCCTTCATGAGTTCCCTCCAGGCTTGTGCTATGCAGATCAGGTGCTCTGGGCGGTGTTTGTCGGAGGAGGGGGGAGATCGCTGAGGGGTTTCGGACTGTTGACTTCCGCGTTCTGTCGGAGTTTTCCTGGTGTTTCCAGTCATCTTGTAGAGCTTGATAGTCAGAATAGTTTCGAGAAAAATATGGGCTGGGAAGAATTACCGTCACTATCTCATTAGTATTCTTGTTGAAGCTCTTCCTTAGTGGAAAGATAAGAGGCGGTAGATAGCAGAATGTAATGGTGTTCAAAGCGTGAGAACTTGGACGAAGAAAGACGACAGGGAGATGTAGAGCTCTTGGTTGCGGCACGGGAGGCACAGCATGAAAATCTTGCTCAAGACGAACAGTTCTGCGTAGCCCACCGGTAGCGCAACCTTCAGTTATCAAGACTGTATACATACTACCAGTAAGCTCGTGCAAAGCAGGCTACGGAAAGAACTTCCGGGTCAGTCGGGCTGCCACGGAAAGCACAGTTCGCTACTGCATGTGCCGTTTGTGACGAGCAATGATACTTCGCCGAATGGCTCTCGCATGCTTTTTTATGCCGTGTACGATCCCGGAACCCATTCATCTGGAATTTTAGATTCGTCTTGCCAACAACCCCGACGATAATACAACTGAATTAAGGTAGAAAAAACGAAATACGGTACTAGGTCGAAACTTTGTTATTGACGAATCCGAGCGAGCTGATACATGACAATGTGCTGTCCCGCTTCTATCATTGAACGCCCTAAGCACCAGTCCTTGAAATTTGTGTAACATACAGCCTCATTTCCTGAACCGCGTATGGATCTTACATTCCCTCGACGCTTCTTTTCTTACGTCCTAGATTTTGTAAGTGGACCGCCCTTTCGCATCATCTTTTAGCTTTTCTTTTAGTCTAAGGAAGGATACCTAGCAGCAGTGTCATTGACGCGAAGATCCAAAAAGAAGAGAGTAGTAGAATTTCTAACTTTACGGAAAGCATCGAATTCCAGCAGGACCCAATGCACCCGCGTAACAACGTGTTAAAGGAAATCTGTTTTGGACTAACAATGAAGCGGCGAAAAAAGAAAAGGTCAAGCTCCTTGACAATAGACATTTCCGACTGGAAGAGATGGTGATAGGCATGCCAGTATGTTTGCCAATAAGAGTGCTATTAAGTATTTATCAATCTTTCAATCGTAAAACAGATAAAGATAAGGAGGGTATGGGTTTCAGGCTAGGGCTAAAAGTTTGGTAATTGGATAGAAATGGTCACGTTATCTATAAGATCTTCCAATTGATCGGTCACGATAATACATCGGCTATATGCAAGATAAGATGATTGGGTCTTTCATCGCTCCTAAAATCTCTCATTTGTGGCGAGATTACAAATAGATTCCTAACTTTTCATTCAAAGTTGGCGCACTTATTTGGCAAAAGCCATCGCATTGGCTCGTCTTCTGCCTAATGCGTTTTCCTATGAAGGGTATTTCCATTCTCATCGGACCCATCGATGTTTGACCTATTAAAAATATGAAATCCGATGGTACCTGATCAACAGTGAATAATACCCGATAGCGCCACCTTATCCGCCCCCACACTTGTATGCCTATGTGGAACGTCCCGACGGCTCGATGCGCTTTTTCTAACTTGGGGTATACGACAGGATTGGTTGTTCTGGGGACCATAAAGGGAAGGTTGTTTGGATTGTTACGTCAAGATCCCTGCCTTCGGGCTGATGGCGAATTCAAGGCGTCCACTACGGATGTATCACGATTGTGATTATCATGCAGTTGAGAGCAGCCCGCCAAGATGTTTCAGCGCGAAAGATGCGTTTTCTCGTATTCTTCTGCATGCAATTCCCAGAAAGGTAGTAGACGTGGGATCTATAAGGCATATGCTGGCGATTATTCATGCAAGTTTGCCGTCTGTAGAATATTCTCTGGGGATTCCAGGACCTCTCGAAACCAATCTTTCTTTGGATTTTGCATGTCGATATAAATCGCTCCGTAGAAGGACAGAAGTAACTTGGTAGTATTGGAGAACACGATCGTAAAAACATATTTCCGTATTGTATTGAAATTTCTACCTTTGTAAATAGAGGTAAAATCTATCTAGCTAGTCCACACAGGTGACCCAGGCTGGACATAGCTCGAGCCCACCTAATCGAAGCGGGATCAGTGCCGTTGATTATCTCCTCTTCGTCTGGGAAACTTAGAGCGGGTTCATTGGGTTTGTATGTGCCTGTGAACCGTGCGAAGCTAGATGGGGCGCCTACTCTCAAGTTACCCAATGCCGCATTCCCGATTTCATGATCAATTTACCGCCTCCCGACCCTACAATTTTGACTTGCGCACAATTCGCGAAAAACTTACTTGTGCCTCCGGTGATAGGATAGAAGTGTTCAGCGTGCAGCAGATATTCTCCGGGTGGCATTGTCTTTGGGATAGTTACTGACGGCGCTGTTAACTTTTCTGCAAGAATCAGATTGCTGATCATGCCTTAGCATTGTATCGTTTTGCCCCGAGTAATATCCACGACTCATTAGACGCTAGTCCGCTATACTAAATTCGCAAGTGCAGAGTTAGTTTAACTCGGGTGGTAATGATTTAGTGGGGGATCAGGGTTAAAATTTGTCGCTTTGTATATTACCATAGTAATAAATCTAGCGGATGTTTGAGTTGATTTATGCACGCTGATTGTTTGTGAGGGCATGTACCTCATGAACGGTTTGTATTGGCATCGGAAAGGTAACCAAATGCGGCAATTCCGCCACGCTACATTGTATGTAGCAATCGCAAGGCGAAAATGTCAAGTCCGGAGTTCGTATGCATGCTCAAATTGCCTAAGTTGGCAATGTATAAAGACTGCATCGATGACTGCGACCCCTTGCCTGGCCTTAGCGTGCGCCAAATTTAGCCCCCAAAGCTCCGTACCTAGTAGTTTTCAAGGTGAATCCACGATGTAGAACTTCGAACAGGTATAACTCGTTGAGAAGATATTGATTCTCCTAGTAGAGCATACAGTGTACGATTGGTCGACCAAAACTAGCTTTTTCCCGTGTGTTGTATACTGAAAAATATCACCCCACATTTGATCTTAGAGGCCGTTGTTGCCCGTTCTATCCATAAATTTGTAGTGGCTTTCGATGGGTGTTAATGGGAGTAGTTGTAATTCCAAGGCAAACTCATACATACGATAGTAATCATTCTTGGTCTTGCAAGGCTTTACTATGATGTTGTCTGATCCGATCCGTCCACAGGTCTCCAATACGCTAAGCCCGATTCTTCAACCGTTTTCTCTCTATGGATTGTTGCTGGCGGTGATGATAACTATCACTGGAAAATAGAGCTCGCATATTTGGAACAAGTTAGTAGACCAGTCGAGATTTCGCCACACACAAGAAAATGCAGATAGCTCAAGGCGTGTTATGTAAGACAGCACTCCAACAAACAAAATTCTGGTCGCTGATTTGAGGTCTAGGGTTGATGATAAGATGTGGTTGATTTTGCGGCAGTCAAGATTAAAGCCCTCAATCCGGAAATGGAATAGCGGTGTCAGGCGACTGTATTCACAATAGCATTTCCACCTGCTCCCATGCGACAACCATATATTTCCCCGCCATGCTGCCCACCAGCACAATGCAAATGTCACCTTCAACCCTTAGTGCACAAGACTTGCCGAATAGATGGATCGAGGACTGGCTCATCTCTACCTCTGATGCCCCAGGGTCGCCCAATCTCCCACCATCGCGGTTGCAGTCTCCAGAGACTACATTCGAACCGATACCAAAAAGGCCTTTCGATATTTCTTACTTCAAAAAAGAAACCCGTAACCCATTCAAACAATGTCTTGAGGAGGGAAGTGTCTTCATGCCAACGACACCTTCACGCACTAAGAGCATTGCTCCGTCGGATGGATTGACTAGCGATCAGGCTAACACCAAGAACGCTGCAAATTCCAAGTCACTTCTGGCAAACCTTGCGGGTACCAAACCATCGATCCGTCTTCTCACTTTGGTGGATGCGCTCCCATCAGTGCCAGGGAAAAACTTGCAAGCGTTACGAACTCGGTTGCACAATGCTCTACAGGGCGGGTACATTCCTTTAGGGCTCAAAGATGCCATCATCAAGGACACAACCGCGGACTTTCAACGCTCCCTACTATATTATCCTATTGAAGACAAAGCCTTTGACACGAAAGATATGCGTACCTATGAGGGCAATGCGATTCTGCAAGAAACGCTGAAACAAGTCAAGAAAATATTACAGCAAGCCAACTTCTGTCATAGCATTGGTGCTGACGGGACTGAATGGCAAGATGACGTTATCCGCCCTCTCTTAAAAATTGCCATTGAGATTCATGGAAAAGATAGATGGAAGCTTCAAAATGTGTATGTTACTCATCTCTATCCGTAACGCTTTCCTTGCTGACATCAATAGGCAAACTAAGTCTATCAACTCCGCATACCTCCCCACGATGGCCCATCCTGGAAACAAGAAGCAGCTATCTCACAAAACTGATTTCTGTTTCGCACATTCGAGTCAACACACGGAGTTCCGAGAATTATACCAGCAAGTCAGGAAAGCCTACGCACGACCACTGGCTCATACCACGGCCAACACTTCGTCTTACTATATGCTGTTCTCAGGTATCGAGGTTAAAGTTGGCGGTGGGGATTCAAATGAAGCAGAGCTGCAGATGTGCATTTGGATGGCGGCCAATCTGAGGAAGAAGATGGAATTGGCGAAAATCACGGGGAAGTCACTGGTACCTAATTGCGATGAGAATACCGAGGTTTCAAACACTGAAAACGTTGGTGGATCAAATGTCGAAACTGACGTTACCAAACAGCCCGAGTTTCTCGTTGAGCCGGCTGTTACTATTGTCGGACACTGGCATATGCTTTACTACGCTTATCCATCAAATACTGAGGGGGATGTTGTTGTTGTTGGTCCAGATATTGATTTCAACTTGACAACTTGTACTGCGAGGGATATTTTCAAGCTCATTGCTTTATATGGCGTCATATTGGAACACGGCTATCAGCTCTGGGGCGACTGTTACAAAGACATTATACAAAGCCTAGCTCGGTTTTAGGATTCCATACCATTACATTGGTAGAGTGAGGAAAGAGGAATGGCAATTGAGGTACAAGCGTGGTGCGGCCAGACTATTCGCCATGGATTCTACACGCATGAGGTATATGAATCTGTCGGCACTGGCCCACCTGATATGTGGCATAGGAGCACTATTGTCGGGAAATCGAATTAGGATAGATGTTGCTTCCACTGGAATTTGTACCGAACAGAGCTCAAATATGACTTGATACCCATAATACATGCACAAATTTCTCAATTGGTATATCATACAAGACCTTATCGAGTGAAAGCTCAAGTTTAACAAATATTGCTAATAGATGCGGTTGGACTACGTACCGTTCACTGCAAAAAATCTCATTGGATGGGTACAATTGTGGCGCCAACCGCACTTTCTACTTTGATAGTTAGGTAGCCTCTCAACGCACCTTATATGCTGTTAACGCTTAATCCGGAATTTACATAATTTGTGTCAACCGTCAATCCTACGGTGCGTCAACCCGATAATGTACGTCCGGTGTAATCGAGTGATGGCATCTCTGGTTTCGCCATGACACAGCACTTTTAAAGTATTTTGTGCAATAGATGTATGTTATTCAAATACAATGACTATTATATAATTCAGGATTACGCAGGGTATTATATGGTTGCCAGATGATTCGGAACCTAGCTGCGACTGTTGAAACCAGCCCATTCAGTCCATGCGCAGAATGTGAAATCAATCATTCAAAGGGCGAGGGTCATAGTATGTGTAAACCCTTTTTCCTTTATCTCCAGGAAGTCCGGGTGCTGTCCAAGTCGATACCCCTGTCGTTTCATTGTACGAATCGTAAGTTGACGCGAGGCGTTTGCCGCCGCCCCCGGGAAGATCCACAACAAAAGATGGCATCATGAAACCAGATATGTTTCCTCTGATGTGCTTCTCCAGATCTAAAATAGTTCGGAGAGGGGTTCGTAGGTCTTCAACACCGTGTACCATATCGCCTTGGTATACGTAATACTCGTGGATAATCAGCTATGATAAAGCGGTTAATGATTGGAGTGTATTGCTTACTGGTTGAATATTTATGGATGCAAGCTTGCTGATCAGCTCTGTCATGGTTTCAATGTTGTCATTGACTCCTCGAAGTAGAACAGATTGGTTCCGAACAATCACTCCGGCGCTGAATAGAAAGTCTGCGGCCTGTTTTGTAATCCAGGTGATCTCCTTAGGGTGGTTAAAATGTGTATGAAGACACACTTGTTTGCCTATCCTCCGACCAGCTTGCGACAGCGCAATCAACTGCTTTGTCCATGGATCTGAAGCGTCAGTAATACGACCCGGTGACACTGCCAAGCCTTTTGACGCAAAACGAATGCGTTGAATGTGCGGGATTTCTAGCAGCCTGTTGTAAATTAGCCAATGTCCTTCTATAACTGAAAGTGATCATAATGTTACCGCTTTCCGATGAATGCAATTTGATCTGCTTCAAGATAGTAACAATCACCCCCTGATACCACGATGTCGTGAAGCTCTTTGTTGTTTTCAATGTAGGAGAACATCTGCTCCCATCGCCGAAGGATTGGTTTTTTCGGCTTCTTGGATACGGTCTCTGTGTCTCCGCCAACAGCCCATGCTCGGGTACAAAAACGGCAGTACACTGGACATATAGACGTAGCTGTTATCTGTTAGTTCGATCGTATAGCAAGTGATGCGAGATGCCATACCAAGAAACAATGCCCTCCCAGGGTATCTGTGAACCAGTCCTGAAACAGCTGGTATATGTGAATGATTGTATCAACGATTGTGGAATGTGAGACATACGGCTGTCGACTTCTTCGTGAAGACTGTCAAATGCTAATTTTGGATGATCGGTCAAGGTACCGGACTCGGAGGGGATAAATTGACGGCGAATTGGGTCGTCTACAGGATTGCTCCAGTCGATGAGAGAGAGAATATGTGGGGTAATGGTGACGTTCATAGGTGCACCTTTGCGACCTTTTACGGCATCTTGAATAAATTCTGCTTTTGTTGTGATGTGCGCGAGTCTTGAGTTCTTGGAAGAAAGGAAAGTTTCAGGAACAACTTCCCCAAGAAACTTTTCGAGCGCTTGCTTCTTAACGGAGTGGCATAGCTGCAGTGACAATTAGATTATTATAGTTGGTATCTGTTTATGGAATGGACTTGCCTGCCATTGATGGCTAATGAACTCCTCCAAGGTGATGTTTTTCCACCGGTCAATGCGAGCCCAATAACGCTCGTTAAATACCATGCTTGAGATGAACTTGGAACTAGTCTTGGGTCGTGTCAGATGCGCCGGAAATGTGAGGAAATCGGACAACGCCGGACGCAATAGGCGTCGTATATTCATAGTAAAGATTGCACAAGCGATTCGAGGAGGGCCAAGGGAGAGTAATACCAAGCAGCGCCGAGGTGCAAGCCCTGGGGTTAGGATATAAATGGGGCTTATAGACTTTCTTGGAGTGTGAATCCTCAGAGGGACCTCGCCGTTTGACTCTTGAACTCCCCATCTCCCCCGTCCTGGACTCCTGGCAGTCCACGAAGGGTCCACAACTAATGCGGTGCCAGAACACACTGCTGCAATGTAGTCTGTTGTCGCCTGTAGGTTTCGGGCCTTTATGTGTGTGATAAGACGGGTGAATCTCGACAACCCTCAATCGCAACCCTGGAGTTCACACATCGTGCAAGAGAAAAATATTTGCGGAGTAGTATCCTTCATTGCACGGAGCACCAGACCAAGAAAAACGAAATGTGAAAAAAAAAAAAAAAAAAAAAAAGCAAAGCAATGAGGCCACGATGCTTTTACGAAGCAGAAAAATGTCTCAACCCTTGTTGTCTGCGGTATACCATGCGGGGTGGCCAGCAAGTGCCTATCCTACTATCCATTCCGCGGCCCTTATTCCTCGTTGGCGTTGTTTTTGAATTATGCAACTCGAACCATGTGGGTAAAACCTGGTCCAGGGGTGCTACAACCCCCTGTAATCCGCGCGAGCCGAACCATGATGACCAAAAAAGAGTGGGTACGAAAGCTACGTCATGTTGAACCTACAGTCTAGACCATGTGGAAACCGACTTGCGAATGCAGAGTGAGGTATTAGAATGTCCAAAAGGGTTGCCAGATGGAGGATCACGGGATGGATCATGGCACATCGTCGGCGGCCGTTGTCCCGCCTCCACGCGAATCCTTACCCCCAGGCTCTGGATTTCCTTTTTCAAGAGCCTCGTCATCAGCCCTGCGCTTTCGTACACATTCCATTATGTCCGATCGGAGGCGTGTCACTAAATAAGAGGGGCGCTTCTACTTCGATAGAACATCCACCAGTCACCAAATCCCACGTAACATTATGAATATTTCTTGTCTGCTCCTGCCTTTTACCCCCGACCAGGATTTAGAGATCCTGCAAAGTAAACGTCCAAATGGAGATACCAAAGCGCGAGTCTCATTCCGTGCTAGTGGTTTATCTTAAGACGATGGATCAACGGGCCTGCCATTATTAGTGTTCCCGCGCTACCCATGAGAACTACTGACAGAAGTCGACTCGTGGACCCCCCCTTGTCTACAGGGGAGTTGACTAAGGTAGCACAGGGGGTATTTTGTATGAGAGCATAATGTTTTGTATGAAAAGGACGAATAGTGCACCCTTGATCACTCCCGGTTTCAGCAGGGGGTGGGGTCTACGACTTCTGTCAGTCCATAGTAGGTAGCGACGACATATTTCCGTGGGATGCAAAGGTGTTCCTCGGAGAAGAGAAGTGCTGAGCCCCTATAAATCTACAG
Organism: Periconia macrospinosa; assembly: GCA_003073855.1. Lineage (NCBI taxonomy): Eukaryota > Fungi > Ascomycota > Dothideomycetes > Pleosporales > Periconiaceae > Periconia > Periconia macrospinosa. The sequence continues at coordinate 38,934 of KZ805402.1, forward strand.
TAGATGGACAGAAACAATTTCGAGAACTATAAGCGTTATCAGACTTCCTATAGTTATTTTGAAATAATATACCAAAAGTCACATTCGTTTGAGGGTGTTCCAACAAGATGGATAGTTACTTGTCAGTATCTAAGAGACATGTCGATCTGCTCTTTCGAGCATGAGTGCAGTTGATGTAACAGATCCACCCTTTTCTCGATTTCATGTTCTCGCAAAGGTTAGCTCTCTGCTCGGCAGAGTGAAAACTGCAGCCAAGAGTGACAGGGGAAAATTTCACATGTTGAATGCATCGGGTGTTGCTCTACACGAAATTAAAGGAGGGTGCACACAGGTGTTGGCTTCTAGCGGCCAGCCGGATGTGCTATGTACTGCGTTGCCCACTTGTTCGAACCATGTGGTAATGCCGATGGAGTGATCAACATGCAATTGAGTATAAGACATATGCACAACGAAAAAATGAGGAAGAATAGATCTACCGAGCACGTTCGTTTAGGCATCTGGGAATGTTGTTCTAGTGCACTGTATGGGTAAGTCGAAGAGCAATAGCTTCATAGTACTATTTGAATACCCACGGCTAATAATTGGATAGTAAAAATAATGAACAACACGCGTTCTTGTTTTGTATGTAGTCGACCTAGGACGTAATTTCGGGACTGTTAATCATCTCATGCGTATCCTGGTATAATTTTGCTACTTTATGCATATGACAAGCGACATCTTTTTCGGAGATGCGCAAAAGCATTTAATCTTATATAACGAGGCTCATGCATTGATCACATAGCACGCAAAACATTGCACAAACTGAAAGTTGGTTCGCGACACGAAATCAAAGTAGGGCCTCGAATGTAAGGTAACAGAACAGGTTGGAGGAAAATGAAATAACAGCTGTGGAACTTCAAGCGGTTTTCCACGAAGTGCGAGACGTAGATGGGAGATGTTACTATGGACTGACAAATGCGACAGTCTTCCCCTTTCCCTTGTTCTACAGCGGAGTCGACTAAGCCCGAACATGGGGCTTTTGAGTGAGAGCATAATGTTTCGAACGAAAAAGAACCAATTGTTGATCACTCCCGGTTTCAGCTGGGGTGGGGGTCTATCACTTTTGTCAGTCGATAGTAGTCCAAAGGTACTACCGTGTACACATAGCCGCAGACATCATTCCATGTGGTAATGTTGGAGCTCGATCTCTTGCGACTGGCTTTTTCCCCCTCCGTGAAATCACTGATCCTCTACCCAGAGGATATCTGCCCAAGCATGGCTAGGATTAATCCTTGATATGGACAACAGCATGCCACAGCAGACCCAGAAAGATCTGCACCCCATTATGTACATATGTTCTTGTTCATCCGTGGTTCATCCGCGGTTTTGACCCATACCATAGCCAGCCAACCAATTGCCAATACACACATAAGCCCCACATGCTGCACTCTAACGCAGATACTGCAGCCTATTCCGAAAGGAATAAAGACCCATAATTCCGGGTAGAACTTTTCAATCTATCAAATTGAAGCTAATTATGGGGTTAGGTTGCACCCTATTCACCGAGGGCAATAGCTGACACGGTCCATGTTTAATAAAGGCCCCTCGTGTTCCTGATGTGTGCCCATGGTAGAGATTATGCAAAGTCTTCCCGCAGCGGCGTTACACGTTGCCATGGACTCGGAGCCGGGTTGCTAGCCACTGAGGAATAACAGGCCAGTGGACAACGCAGTCGCTGGCATTTCTGCAATGGTACTGTTTGCCACAACCTCACAGCTCATACGGATATGTCTTGGTAGTTTCATTCAGGAAGGTTTTTCTCGCTCTCAACTACCGACCTCTCAGATTGACCATGTACTATTTATGCGGGCAATGCGAGGTTTTATCAGAGGGAGGTCAGTGCGTACAGTGTCGGAGGTACAGATGACGGGTCCTCCCGCCACGTCTTCAGCACGCCATAGATTATTTCCGGATATTTGATGTTGACAAGTCATCAGGGCCCCGATTACGGGTCTTGGCGAGTCTCAAGGACCAGGTTGTCCGAGGTAAGCCTCACTAGGTATGCAGGTGCTGCAAGATCTCCGTAGCGGGGATTCAGTACCTCAATCGCGCGCCAGAAAGTGGCACAGGACTATCTTTGGCCGCCAAAAATGGCATATTGTTTTGTATGCGAAGATAAGCTAGTTAAGAAATAAATAGCGATTGGTAATGCGGCAAGATGTGTATTGGAATAACGTGCCGGTTCTTCAACATAGCTACATGCTTTTCGCACCCTAATAGGAACTACGGCCGTGGTGTAAGAGATATTATCTCATTAATTTTATGACTTCATTTTAAGATGGACAGAAGTGACGTCTTGATAATGCAGGTGGCCTGCCTTTTTGGCAATCTGCGCTTTTTTCGCCATTTTGTTTGGGCCCAACAACTTCCCATATTTGTAGACTTGGAAAAACAAGATAAGACGTTATTCTGGAAATCGGAGAACGTAAAGTAAATCTGCTGGAGATATCATATAGTGTCAATCTTTCCTAACCGGAAACGTCTTCACGTCCTACGATTCGGGGACAGTGGGCACAGCGCGGATGGAACGATTAGCTCGCGGTGCACTGATACGGTGTAACCATTTTCGAGCACGGTTTTAGGAACTGGTTTTGATGATTTAAGAAGCGGAGGTGGGATGACGAACTCTTTCCTTCTAGGTCATGTGAAATGCCATATAAAACCGCAACACAAGTAGTAAGTACATATGTAAGCAAGCGGCAAATATCCTCATACTGCATTCGTGCCAGCCTTTTCAAACCAAAATCGCTTCTTTCTCGCGTACAACTCCTGCCCTTGATTTTCAGACATCCTTGGCGCTGTTCTAACCTGGCTCTCCAAGCCCTTCTCTTCCGTCCACCACTCCTCTCTTCTTCTTCAAAATTCATCGACATCGAAATCACCTGTCCCCCATCCGCAATCTCGATAAAGCTTTTGAAATGCCTTCCAATGGTTCAACCGCTCTCTCATACTCTCCGCCCCCCTTTCGTCACTTGTATTTTGAATCTCTCTAGGAGCTGCAACAGGATCTAACGGTAAATGCAAGGTCCAGTTAAAATAATTATTTACGGAGATAGGATCTTCAATAATCTCGCGCACACGCGGTGTCGTGCTCCAAAGAGCCTCGGAAGAGACATGCGGGATCCAAGCTGTTAATGGTGTCTGCGGTATAGGGCGGGTGTACAATGTCTGTAGGGGAAATGTAGGCCATATTTTCCAGGAGGGTATAAGTTTCTTTGAGGCCGGAGATTAACTGACTATGCGCTTGGCTTACATTGTCCATAATGATTGACTAGATGTGGTTCTTGCGTGCGGTGCGTGATTAAGTGATTTTCAACCTCTGGATGACCAGTTGTGAGTGGTAATTGCGGGGTGATTGAGAGCTTACACATATATGTTTATATAGTTAGTTAGCTACGTATGTAAGAGAATCATTCCTTATCGTAGAGATACCCGCTAAATACATACGCATGGTAGAAGGATTGCGTACATTGTATACATGAATGGTTCACAAGGAGGAACAGGCTAACCCGCGTTAGGCAAGGGGTGTTAGTGTATCACGTGATAGAATGACTAAGCAGAGGTTGCGCCAAGACCCTGAACTTTGTTTTCCAACCTCCTCTCTTCAACCTCATCATCAACCTCTCCCCGACACCACATCTTCGCTCTCATCAACCTCATTCCTACCCTAGAATCCTAAACTATTCCCCCCTCTTTGTTGATTATCCTCGCTCCTCATCGACCGACGCGCCACACATCCCTCGTCAACCGCCTGCTGTCCGTTTCGTCTTTGCCTACTTTCGGCCTGCTCTCATTCCATCATCCTTGCGAACATCACAAGGCCTCTGCCGTAGTCAGTGCAGTACCACTGGCTGTTCTACGTG